>CM054947.1:19203635-19442007 GCA_029168755.2 Tillandsia fasciculata | reverse complement strand
CCGCCCCGCGCGGGTGCCCGCTCACGCGAGGGTAACGGGGACGGCGGAGAAACTCAAGAAATTGACGAAAAGGCGACAGGAAAAATCCGAAAAATTACTAAAAAATATTCTACTAACCGGAGATCGTCGGGAAGGTGTCCGGTCGTGTTTCTGCCTTCGGGTCGGCGTTGGGACGATCGGCTCCTTCTCTTTTCCTTCTCCTTCCTCCGGTTAGGGTTCCGTTCTCTCTTTTCTTTCCTTTTCCTCACGGTTGGGGTTTCGGTACGCACGAAAGAGGAGGGTTTGAGGAGGCGGTATTTAAAAATAGGGTTTCGTTCGGTAAACGGGGGAATAAATAGATCTCCTATCTATTTATCCTATTTCACGCATACGCACCGTCAAAATCCTTTCGGATATTTGACTCCGATTAATTAATTTATTAATTAATTAGTCCTTACCGATAACCCTATTACTTAATTATTTAATTAATATCCGCTTTATCTTACACGTGCGTAACTAGAAAACCCAAAACATCCTGTTTCTATTTCTCAAAATAATATCCGACTTACGAGATAAATCTTCACCCTTTTAAATCCTGGCCACCGATTATTTAATCACCTTCATTAAATAATCATGGGGGATAAATTCCCACTTGGATTTAAATCATCGGTTATTTAAATTTCCAATTTTCAAATCCCGGTCACCGATTATTTAATCCCTTCATTAAATAATCTTGGAAAGATAAATTTCCAAATTTAAGTATCTGGATTTTTATCTCTTATCCAATCCGCGAGATAAAATCCCCCCTTTTATTCGTACGTAGGAGGATTTAAATTTCCGTCACCGGATAATTGATTAATTAATTAATTAATTATCCCCTACGAGATAACCCACCTTATCTCTAACGGGTGCAAGATATTTTGCACGGTTTCCGATGCGTGACTAATACCGCGTCGCTAAGGATCCCGTTCCGGGAGATCCCGACATCGGATTTCGAATCCGATCGCACCGTCGGTCATCGTTTTTCGCGCTCTATCGCAGAAAAATACACACACCTTGTCCCGGCCGACTTTTGAAAATTAAATAATTTTATTTCGCTTAAGGCTTAAGCGATTACATGTGAGTTCAAAAATACCCCTAAGGGTCGGGTCACTACACCACTCACACTTTATAAAAAGTTTCGTCCCGAAACTTAAGCTCAATCCTCACTAAACACCTCAGGAAAGCATTCCCTCATTTTCGATTCCAGTTCCCACGTCGCCTCGCGCTCTTCGTGGTTGCTCCACTGGACCTTCACATAGGGGATTGTTCGGTTGCGCAACTTCTTGTCCTCTCTTGCCAAAATCCGCACCGGCGTCTCCTCGACGCTCAAATCCTCTCGCAACTCGATGGTGGAGGCATCCAAGGCATGAGAGGGGTCTGCCAGGTATTTCCGGAGCATTGAAACATGGAACACGTTGTGGACTCGTTCGAGGTTCGGGGCAGGGCTAAGCGGTACGCCACCGGTCCTACGCGCTCCAGGATTTCGAACGGTCCCACGTACCTCGGGCTTAGCTTTCCCTTTATGCCGAAACGCCGGTTTCCCTTGGAGGGTGAAACCCGGAGCAGCACATGCTCGCCCACCATGAACTCTAAGTCTCGGCGTCTGTTGTCCGCGTAGCTCTTCTGTCTGCTCTGGGCGGTCAGTAACCTTTGCTTAATCAATCGCACCTTTGCTTCGGTCTCCTCCACCAAATCTGGGCCCAGAAACTTTCGCTCACCTAAGTCGTCCCAGCATATTGGAGACCGACAGCGGCGCCCGTACAGTGCCTCGTACGGCGCCATCTGAATACTGGCCTGGTAACTATTATTGTAGGCAAATTCCACCAGGGGCAAACACCGTGCCCACCCTTCGCCCAAGTCCAGAACGCATGCTCGAAGCATGTCCTCCACGATCTGTATCACCCGCTCTGATTGCCCATCGGTTTGCGGATGAAAAGCTGTGCTGAAGTGCAACTTGGTCCCCATCGCTTGTTGCAGGCTTCGCCAAAAGTTCGACACAAAACGTGTGTCTCTGTCCGACGTGATGGATGTCGGTACACCGTGCAACCTTACTATCTCATCGAGGTATGTTTGTGCCAGTCGTTCCCGAGTCCACGTCGTGTGTATGGGCAAAAAGTGGGCCGATTTCGTCAATCGGTCCACGATCACCCATATCGCATCGTGTCCCTGAGGCGACCTCGGGAAACCGATCACAAAATCCATGGTAATCATGTCCCACTTCCACTCGGGCACCGGTAACGGTTGCAATTTTCCTGCCGGGCGCTGGTGCTCGGCCTTCACCTGTTGGCACACCAGGCAGTGTGCCACAAATCGCGTCACGTCTCCCTTCATTTTGGGCCACCAGAAGGTTTGCTTGACGTCCTTGTACATCTTCGTTCCCCCGGGATGCGCTGCATATGGGGCAGTATGCGCCTCCCGCAGAATCTCCTCCTTGAGCTCCGGTAGATCCGGCACGCAGATTCGTCCCCGAAATCGTATCGTGCCGTCGGAGTTCACCATGAAATCGCTCTCCTTGTCGGCGGTTATTCTACTCCGCACCAGCTGGAGCTGATTATCAGTCGATTGGCCTTCGAGAATCCTGTCCAGCAGAGTAGGTCTGACCACCAGTGTCAGAAGTTGTGCGACTGTACCTGCCGGTACTACCTCTAGTCTTAATCGCGAAAATTTCGCAATCAGACTATCCTGCTGTGTAATGGCGCTTACATCCGCTTCCACGGCCTGTCCTTTGCGACTCAGGGCGTCGGCCACCACGTTGGCCTTTCCCGGGTGATAGTGGATCGTTAGATCGTAATCCTTTAATAGCTCAAGCCACCGCCTTTGTCGCAGATTTAGCTCCCTTTGGGTGAAAAGGTACTTGAGACTCTTATGATCTGAGTACACATTGCAGTGTGCCCCATACAGGTAGTGTCTCCAAAGCTTGAGGACAAACACCACCGCTGCGAGTTCCAAATCGTGCACGGGGTAATTCCGCTCGTACTCCTTGAGCTGCCTTGACGCATAGGCTATGACCTTTCCCCGTTGCATGAGTACTCCACCCAATCCATTTCGCGACGCATCGCAATATACTTCGTAATCCTCCCCTGGCTCTGGCAGGGCGAGAATCGGGGCTCGCGTCAACCTATCCTTAAGCTCCTCGAAGCTTCTCTGGCACTTATCCGTCCAGATGAACTTTTCCCCTTTCTTGTCAGACGGGTTAAGGGGGTGGCTATCTTGGAGAAGCCCTCCACGAAGCGCCGGTAATACCCGCCAATCCCAGGAAGCTTCGAATTTCCGTCACCGTGGTCGGTCGGGGCCAGTCTGTCACCGAATCTATCTTCTTCGGATCCACCGCGACTCCAGCCGCCGAGATTACGTGCCCCAAGAAACCGACCTCTCGGAGCCAAAACTCACACTTTTTGAGTTTGGCGTAGAGTTTCTGTTCCCGAAGGGTCTGGAGGACTGTGCGCAGATGTTCTTCATGTTCCTCGTCTGTACGCGAGTAGATGAGGATATCGTCGATGAAGACCACCACGAACAAGTCCAGAAGGGTTTGAATACCCTGTTCATCATATCCATGAACACCGCCGGGGCATTTGTGAGCCCGAACGGCATTACCGTAAACTCGTAATGGCCATAGCGAGTACGGAAAGCCGTTTTGGGGATGTCCTCCCCCTTGACCCGGACCTGATGATAGCCCGACTGCAGGTCAATTTTTGAGAACACCGTCGCCCCCCGTAACTGGTCGAAGAGGTCGTCGATCCTTGGCAGGGGGTACTTATTCTTGACGGTGACCTTATTTATCTCCCGGTAGTCGATGCACAACCGGAGACTTCCGTCCTTCTTTCTCACAAACAGGACGGGCGCGCCCCAGGGTGACGCGCTTGGTCTGATAAAACCCTTATCCAAAAGGTCCTCCAACTGTGCCTTGAGTTCCTTCAACTCCGCGAAGGCCATCCTGTACGGTGCTTTAGTGATGGGCTTGGTGCCGGGGAGCAGCTCATTGGGAAGTCAACCTCTCGCTCCGGTGGCATTCCGGGGAGCTCCGCCGGAAATACATCCGGAAATTCCCTTACCACGGGAATTTCGGAAGGCGAGGGAACGGGTCGGGTGGCTAAATCTCCGAGGCTAGATAGGCCACGCACCCGCCCTCTATTAGCTTCCTAGCCCGCGACGCGGAGATGACAGCCAAAAAGGAAGTGCTTTTACATGCCAAGTACACGTTTTCGGGAATCCCGGCTTCTGTAGTCGTACCTGACGTTTCTCACAAACGTTAGCACCTGTCACTCGGTAAGCCCTCCCTTCCGAGTATCCCTCGAATTCTCTTACCACTAAGTCTCAGATGTCGAATCGTTGGCGCTAACCATTAACCCCAAAAGCCTGAGCTTTTAGAGGTGCGCATCTGATTCACTTAAAGCGGCATACACCGCACCACAGATCTCGACCAGACCCAACCCACCTGGATGTTGGGTCTATTGTGGGGCCTCTTGCCGTTAGGTCTATTGCGGACCGCAGCCCACTCAACCTATTGGGCTCACCCAACCCAGTCCCCCGGGCTTATTGTCTCAAGGCAGGAAGTTGGACCTATTTGACCCATAATAAAGGGCCAACACCAAAGACAACTAAGTCTTCGCATCCTTATTGGGCAGGAAGGTACAGAGTATTTGCTCCTAAGGGTTCTCCTGGGGTCAAGACCAACATTACTCTTCGTAAGGGGTCTTTCCTGCTACTACTTCCCTCGGGTAGTGCGTCCTTTGTCGTGTCGTCGCATAAGACCCCTCATCCGTGTCGCGACTCCGAAGGATCATTCCCGGGTTCGGGGCAGTAAAAACGGAACTGTCCCAGTTTGTCACGTTAGAAGCAAAGGTCGTGCTTCCGGAATGAATAATTTCCCCGAGGTGCCCCTCTGTAGATGATGCATGGCCGGTCTCCGCTAGAAAATCCCCCTCCTGAGAAGTGCTGGGGTCGTTTCTTGTCCATGTCGTACTCCGAGTCCTCTGTCTGATGTGTTTCCAGGTCCTTGCGGTGTCTTCGGATATGGGGTGGTCGGCCCCCGTCGGGAAGTCGTTCCCGGGTTATGGCTGGGGTCGTTTCGGCCCCCGGCAGACTCATGACCCTTCTGCCAGGTGCGCGGAACGGCCATTTCCGCCCCACCATAGTGGTCCTATCGATCACATCTCGGTAAGCGGGTGGACCCACCGTCAGTATTACCCAATTAGTGTCGCTATGTGGACCACCTTGGGAAGGCGAGCCTGGTGGGGTTCGTCTTTCCTAACAAAAAGGGAGAGCGCTATGCCATGTCGCGTAATCCGTTGTTGGAGTAGCCGATTCTCCACTGTTGCCGGAACCGTCGTATCCTCTTCTGCACCATCGATTGAAGAGCGGCTTCGGGCCATTAACCGTGCAAACAAAGAAACCAAGTTAGCCCTAAGGTTATAACCCTAGCACCCTGTCTTACGATTACACCTATATTACGTTCCCTTTTTTCCCGTACTCTCACGTACTACGCACCTATACCTTGGTTATCTCATGTCCAATTTGCTTGTGGCACCTTACACTGTGGATGTGGATCACGTCTACTATGGTTGTGGTTGTATTTCTCTGATACCATTTAATCTGTCACGCCCCCGGGGGTTTTTGAGTCATTTAAAGCGGAAAATTGCGTGTCTATTTTTTTTTTCTTAATAAGTGATATAAACCTGTCTGATACCATATCTGTCACGCCCCCGGGGGTTTTTGAGTCATTTAAAGCGGAAAATTGCGTGTCTATTTTTTTTTCTTAATAAGGTGATATAAACCTCAACCCCGGTGCGTGCCAGACCGCCACATACACAAATTCACTCTGTCCACGGACAGAGTCTCCTTTGTATATGCACGGCGTCTCATTTACAACATACAATTCATCACACATTAATCACCAACCAACAACCATACCGTAGACATTCATCACCAATTAAAGCAAGTTTATAAAGCGGCGTCAGTGTTTGGAAAGGATAAAACCCAGCGTTTGCAAAACCCGTGCCCACACGGCACTTCGTTTTGAGAAAACATTTTCGCAATCCTTTAATTTATCATGAAAACATGCCGCATAAAAGGAACGCCACTAAACGTAATTAAAACATAAGAATACACCTCATCCACAGAGCTAATTAATACATGTTCACAACTAAAGCCATCCACAAGCAAATTAAGTATTTATACGCAAAAGGAAATGAGATATAATCATAATAACCAAGTGTCCGACTACGGTCCTCACGACGCAGCTCCACCGTCACCCCGGCTGACGCACCTAGTAGCAGTACCTGTCACGGAGTGGGTAACGTCAGTGACAAACAAAGTAGATGTCTAATAGTATCAAGGAAGGAAAAACGAACCGAAAACACCGAGTACACCGTAACCTTTCGTTAAACCCCTGTGCATATTTTAAACTGGGCACCAACCCCAGAGTACCTGTCGGGGAGACTAAAGTCCCCCCTCGTGCACAAACACCTTTTGATGCTTTTAACCTCTTCACGGGGCTAGTGCGGCCCCTATAGCTGCCGTGAAGAGGTCCTCACGGCTCCCACCCCTTTGTGAGGCACACGGGTCAAAAAGACCACTTTTCCGGAAAAGTACACCATGCGGTGGCCCGATCCGCCGGTGTACGTGCAGCATCCGAAACCGGATTGCCAAGATTGGCGTGTAGTGAGCACCGCGACCGCAGCCGCTTAAATTGTTAGATAAACATCATTAAGCGAAAGGTTAAACTGTCCATCTACTTTGTTAGGTAAATTTAAGAGTACTTTAATGGCGATAAATGCACTTACTGCACTTGTTGCACTTATAGCAACCCTACCCACCTGGTTGGAGAGAAGACGGGTCACCCGAGCCCTCTGCACTCTCCCGCTGCGCACCTGGACCTATAAAAGTC
The DNA here is from genome assembly GCA_029168755.2 of Tillandsia fasciculata. NCBI lineage: Eukaryota > Viridiplantae > Streptophyta > Magnoliopsida > Poales > Bromeliaceae > Tillandsia > Tillandsia fasciculata. The sequence goes on along the minus strand of CM054947.1, from coordinate 19,435,100 downwards.
CGCACGGATACTAAGATCAGAATACATACTAACATATTGCAACAGAAATACCCCACTCTATTATGTACGAAGAGTCCGGCACCGTCCCGCTGTCCGGCGGGACACCCTTGCCTTGAGCGGCCGTCGCCGTCCGTCGGAGCCGCGCGCGGCGTGGCTCCGCGGACGGCGCCCGCATAGTGCCCCGCGCGGCGTCCGCGCGGTGCCCGTGCGGACACGGGCCCGCGCGGCGCCCGCGCGGCGCCCGCGCGGGGCCGGCCGTGCGGCACCCCGCGCGCGTGCCCGCGCGCCGCCCGCGCGCGCACCCCGCGCGGGTGCCCGCGCGGCGCCCGCGCGGGGCCGCCCGCGCGCACCCCCCGCGGGTGCCCGCGCGGCTCCCCGCCGGCCCGCCCGCGCGGCGCGCCCGCGCGGCACCCCGCGCGGCGCCCGCGCGGCACCCCGCGCGGCGGCCGCGCATGTCCGCGCGGCGCCCGCCGCGGGGGCGACCCGCGCGGCGCCGTCGCCGCTTGCGGCGGCGTCCGGTCGTCCGCGATCGTTTTCCCCCTCCCCGCGCGATGCCCTAGCGGCACCGCGCGTCTCCGCCGTCCGTTCCGTCCGTCTAGCACAATTACGACGACGGCGACGGTAACGGGGACGGCGGAGAACTCAAGAAATTGACGAAAAGGCGACAGGAAAAATCCGAAAAAATTACTAAAAAATGTTCTACTAACCGGAGATCGTCGGGAAGGTGTCCGGTCGTGTTTCTTGCCTTCGGGTCGGCGTTTGGGACGATCGGCTCCTTCTCTTTTCCTTCTCCTTCCTCCGGTTAGGGTTCCGTTCTCTCTTTTCTTTCCTTTTCCTCACCGGTTGGGGTTTCGGTACGCACGAAAGAGGAGGGTTTGAGGAGGCGGTATTTTAAAAATAGGGTTTCGTTCGGTAAACGGGGAATAAATAGATCTCCCTATCTATTTATCCTATTTCACGCATACGCACCGTCAAAATCCTTTCGGATATTTTGACTCCGATTAATTAATTTATTAATTGATTAGTCCTTACCGATAACCCTATTACTTAATTATTTAATTAATATCCGCTTTATCTTACACGTGCGTAACTAGGAAAACCCAAAACATCCTGTTTCTATTTCTCAAATAAATATCTGACTTACGAGATAAAATCTTCACCCTTTTAAATCCTGGCCACCGATTATTTAATCACCTTCATTAAATAATCATGGGGGATAAATTCCCACTTGGATTTAAATCATCGGTTATTTAAATTTCCAATTTTCAAATCCCGGTCACCGATTATTTAATCCCCTTCATTAAATAATCTTGGAAAGATAAATTTCCAAATTTAAGTATCTGGATTTTATCTCTTATCCAATCCGCGAGATAAAATCCCCCTTTTATTCGTACGTAGGAGGATTTAAATTTCCGTCACCGGATAATTGATTAATTAATTAATTAATTATCCCCTACGAGATAACCCACCTCATCTCTAACGGGTGCAAGATATTTTTGCACGGTTTCCGAAGCGTGACTAATTACCGCGTCGCTAAGGATCCCGTTCCGGGAGATCCCGACATCGGATTTCGAATCCGATCGCACCGTCGGTCATCGTTTTTCGCGCTCTATCGCAGAAAAATACACACACCTTGTCCCGGCCGACTTTTGAAAATTAAATAATTTTATTTCGCTTAAGGCTTAAGCGATTACATGTGAGTTCAAAAATACCCCTAAGGGTCGGGTCACTACACCACTCACACTTTATAAAAAGTTTCGTCCCGAAACTTAAGCTCAATCCTCACTAAACACCTCAGGAAAGCATTCCCTCATTTTCGACTCCAGTTCCCACGTCGCCTCGCGCTCGTCGTGGTTGCTCCACTGGACCTTCACATAGGGGATTGTTCGGTTGCGCAACTTCTTGTCCTCTCTTGCCAAAATCCGCACCGGCGTCTCCTCGACGCTCAAATCCTCTCGCAACTCGATGGTGGAGGCATCCAAGGCATGAGAGGGGTCTGCCAGGTATTTCCGGAGCATTGAAACATGGAAGACGTTGTGGACTCGTTCGAGGTTCGGTGGCAGGGCTAAGCGGTATGCCACCGGTCCTACGCGCTCCAGGATTTCGAACGGTCCCACGTACCTCGGGCTTAGCTTTCCCTTTATGCCGAAACGTCGGTTTCCCTTGGAGGGTGAAACCCGGAGCAGCACATGCTCGCCCACCATGAACTCTAAGTCTCGGCGTCTGTTGTCCGCGTAGCTTTTCTGTCTGCTCTGGGCGGTCAGTAGCCTTTGCTTAATTAATCGCACCTTTGCTTCGGTCTCCTCCACCAAATCTGGGCCCAGAAACTTTCGCTCACCTAAGTCGTCCCAGCATATTGGAGACCGACAGCGGCGCCCGTACAGTGCCTCGTACGGCGCCATCTGAATACTGGCCTGGTAACTATTATTGTAGGCAAATTCCACCAGGGGCAAACACCGTGCCCACCCTTCGCCCAAGTCCAGAACGCATGCTCGAAGCATGTCCTCCACGATCTGTATCACCCGCTCTGATTGCCCATCGGTTTGCGGATGAAAAGCTGTGCTGAAGTGCAACTTGGTCCCCATCGCTTGTTGCAGGCTTCGCCAAAAGTTCGACACAAAACGTGTGTCTCTGTCCGACGTGATGGATGTCGGTACTCCGTGCAACCTTACTATCTCATCGATATATGTTTGTGCCAGTCGTTCCCGAGTCCACGTCGTGTGTATGGGCAAAAAGTGGGCCGATTTCGTCAAACGGTCCACGATCACCCATATCGCATCGTGTCCCTGTGGCGATCTCGGGAATCCGGTCACAAAATCCATGGTAATCATGTCCCACTTCCACTCGGGCACCGGTAAAGGTTGCAATTTTCCTGCCGGGCGCTGGTGCTCGGCCTTCACCTGTTGGCACACCAGGCAGTGTGCCACAAATCGCGTCACGTCTCCCTTCATTTTGGGCCACCAGAAGGTTTGCTTGACGTCCTTGTACATCTTCGTTCCCCCGGGATGCGCTGCATATGGGGCAGCATGCGCCTCCCGCAGAATCTCCTCCTTGAGCTCCGGTAGGTCCGGCACGCAGATTCGTCCCCGAAATCGTATCGTGCCGTCGGAGTTCACCATGAAATCGCTCTCCTTGTCGGCGGTTATTCTACTCCGCACCAGCTGGAGCTGATTATCAGTCGATTGGCCTTCGAGAATCCTGTCCAGCAGAGTAGGTCTGACCACCAATGTCAGAAGCTGTGCGACTGTCCCTGCCGGTACTACCTCTAGTCTTAATCGCGAAAATTCTGCAATCAGACTATCCTGCCGTGTAATGGCGCTTACATCCGCCTCCACGGCCTGTCCTTTGCGACTCAGGGTGTCGGCCACCACGTTGGCCTTTCCCGGGTGATAGTGGATCGTTAGATCGTAGTCCTTTAATAGCTCAAGCCACCGCCTTTGTCGCAGATTTAGCTCCCTTTGGGTGAAGAGGTACTTGAGACTCTTATGATCTGAGTACACATTACAGTGTGCCCCATACAGGTAGTGTCTCCAAAGCTTGAGGACAAACACCACCACTGCGAGTTCCAAATCGTGCACGGGGTAATTCCGCTCATACTCCTTGAGCTGCCTTGACGCATAGGCTATGACCTTTCCCCGTTGCATGAGTACTCCACCCAATCCATTTCGCGACGCATCGCAATATACTTCGTAATCCTCCCCTGGCTCTGGCAGGGCGAGAATCGGGCTCGCGTCAACCTATCCTTAAGCTCCTCGAAGCTTCTCTGGCACTTATCCGTCCAGATGAACTTTTCCCCCTTTCTTGTCAGACGGGTTAGGGGGGTGGCTATCTTGGAGAAGCCCTCCACGAAGCGCCGGTAATACCCGGCTAATCCCAGGAAGCTTCGAATTTCCGTCACCGTGGTCGGTCGGGGCCAGTCTGTCACCGAATCTATCTTCTTCGGATCCACCGCGACTCCAGCCGCCGAGATTACATGCCCCAAGAAACCGACCTCACGGAGCCAAAACTCACACTTTTTGAGTTTGGCGTAGAGTTTCTGTTCACGCAGGGTCTGGAGGACCATGCGCAGATGTTCTTCGTGTTCCTCGTCTGTTCGGGAGTAGATGAGGATGTCGTCGATGAAGACCACCACGAACGAGTCCAGGAAGGGTTTGAATACCCTGTTCATCATGTCCATAAACACCGCCGGGGCATTGGTGAGCCCGAATGGCATTACCGTAAATTCGTAATGGCCATAGCGAGTACGGAAAGCCGTTTTGGGGATATCCTCCCCCTTAACCTGGACCTGATGATAACCCGACTGCAGGTCAATTTTTGAGAATACCGTTGCCCCCTGTAATTGGTCGAAGAGGTCATCGATCCTTGGCAGGGGGTACTTATTCTTAACGGTGACCTTATTTATCTCCCGGTAGTCGATGCACAACCGGAGACTTCCGTCCTTCTTTCTCACAAACAGGACGGGCGCGCCCCAGGGTGACGCGCTAGGTCTGATAAATCCCTTATCCAAAAGGTCCTCCAACTGCGCCTTGAGTTCCTTCAACTCCGCGAAGGCCATCCTGTACGGTGCTTTAGTGATGGGCTTGGTGCCGGGGAGTAGCTCAATTGGGAAGTCAACCTCTCGCTCCGGTGGCATTCCGGGGAGCTCCGCCGGAAATACATCCGGAAATTCCCTTACGACGGGAATTTCGGAAGGCGAGGGAACGGGTCGGGTGGCTAAATCTACCGAGGCTAGATAGGCCACGCACCCGCCCTCTATTAGCTTCCTAGCCCGCGACGCGGAGATGACAGCCAAAAAGGAAGTGCTTTTACATGCCAAGTACACGTTTTTCGGGAATCCCGGCTTCTGTAGTCGTACCTGACGTTTCTCACAAACGATTAGCACCTGTCACTCGGTAAGCCCATCCCTTCCGAGTATCCCCTCGAATTCTCTTACCACTAAGTCTCAGATGTCGAATCGTTGGCGCTAACCATTAACCCCAAAAGCCTGAGCTTTTAGAGGTGCGCATCTGATTCACTTAAAGCGGCATACACCGCACCACAGATCTCGACCAGACCCAACCCACCTGGATGTTGGGTTTATTGTGGGGCCTCTTGCCGTTAGGTCTATTGCGGACCGCAGCCCACTCAACCTATTGGGCTCACCCAACCCAACTCACTAGTCCCCCGGGCTTATTGTCTCAAGGCCGGAAGTTGGACCTATTTGACCCATAATAAAGGGCCAACACCAAAGACAACTAAGTCTTCGCATCCTTATTGGGCAGGAAGGTACAGAGTATTTGCTCCTAAGGGTTCTCCTGGGGTCAAGACCAACATTACTCTTCGTAAGGGGTCTTTCCTGCTACTACTTCCCTCGGGTAGTGCATCCTTTGTCGTGTCGTCGCATGAGACCCCTCATCCGTGTCGCGACTCCGAAGGATCATTCCCGGGTTCGGGGCAGTAAAAACGGAACTGTCCCAGTTTGTCACGTTAGAAGCAAAGGTCGTGCTTCCGGAATGAATAATTTCCCCCGAGGTGCCCCTCTGTAGATGATGCATGGCCGGTCTCCGCTAGAAAATGTTACGGCATTTTGGTGTTGGCATATTTCGTGAGTCAAGTCAGTAAGTTGAGTCGGAGTCTTAAAGGGATCAAATTGTCAATCAGCAATCAAAGACTTAGAGAAGATTCAACAAGAGCTCAAGTTGACACTCAGTGTCTTGAGTCTTGAAGATTGAAGATAAAGAATTGTGGATCAGTTACATCAATCTCAAGAAGAAAGTATTCAAAAGGATCAGGTATGTTTAACTAAATAATTTTGGTGATCCGAATACTTTCTTATAGTGTAGAAACACTTGGATGAATTTTTAATTGCATAAAAATCAAAAACTGGACATGGGACATGTTCAGGATCCGGATCAGATAATCCAATCCGGATCCCGAAGGGTATTAGTTCATGTGCAAATCCAATCCGGATCCAAGCCTATTCTGATCCGGATCCCGAACATTGGATGTTGCTGAAATTCATGAACGATCCGGATCGGGCCTTGCGATCCGGATCCCGAACCCTTGGATTTCTGGAATCGTCAATCTCGTTACGACGATCCGGATCGCAGTAATCCCGATCCGGATCGCCGTCCTGAAAAATTCCAGATAAGGTATGTTTTTGATTCTTATCTCTTTCCAAAGGTTTCTAAACTATAAATAGACATTTAGGGTTTCTCAAAAACGTGGGAGCTATGCCGATTATTTTATAAAACACTTGAGAGCAACCCTAGAGGCTAGGTTTTTATCGTTCTTCTTTATAGCCTCTTTTAGGTCAATTCGATGGTTCTTTCAAGAACATATCTTTTGTCGAATTGATCTAATCTTTGCTTAGAGATTTTTCCCATGGATCTTCATTGATAATCTAAGCAAAGGATCACCATCGAAGCCAATATTCTTACCGGCTGAGTTTGCGTCGTGGATTCGACGTGGCACCGTGGATTCGGTGTGTTGAAGGCGTTTCGTGGATTCGAAACGTGTGCTCGTGGATTCGAGTGGCGTTCGTGGATTCGAACGTGCGCAGTGGACGTGCAAACGTTGGAGCGCGAGGTCCGAAGAAATTGAAGGAGGGGTAGTCACCTTGTTATTCTTCTTTTCTTAGGGATTGTTATTGCGTGGATATCCAACCGGTCAGCGCAAGGTCCGAAGAAGCTGAAGGAGGGGTTTGAGTCCGTGGAGTCGGTAATCACCTTGTTATTCTTCTATTCTTAGTGGATTGTTATTGCGTGTTGGTCCCGTGGTTTTTCTCCTGGATTGGAGTTTCCACGTAAATCTCGGTGTGTTGATTTTTATTTTCCGCATTGTTTTTATTTTTGCACTGAGATTGGTTTTTATAATATTACACCTATTCACCCCCCTCTAGGTGTTTGATAGTACCTATTTAGATCCTTGTGGATCCTAAATAACTCTACAATTGGTATCAGAGCGGGTTTTAGGTTTATCTATCATGTTGGGTGAAAGTGGTAATATTTTTAGACCTCCTCTTTTTGATGGGACCAATTATGCATATTGGAAAGTGCGGATGAGAGCTTTTCTCATCTCTATTGATGAGCGAGTTTGGCAAACCGTGGAATACGGTTGGGTGCATCCGGTTGAGGAAGTAGGAAATACTACTACCCCAAAACCTCGCTCTAGATGGTCTAAAGAGGAAATCGAAAGATCTTCTTACAATGGGAAAGGTATGAACGCTCTATTTAATTCTCTTTCCTCGACTGAATTTACAAGAATTTCCGCGTGTGAAACCGCGAAGGAAATTTGGGATATTCTCAAAATTACACATGAGGGTACTAATCTTGTAAAAATTCAAAAGCTCCAGATGCTTACAAGTCAATTTGACTCTATTCATATGGAAGAGCATGAATTGTTTACAGATTATTACACTAGACTTCAAGATGTAATTAATACATGTGCTAATTTAGGAGAAAAGATCCCGGAGTCGAAAATTGTAAGAAAGATTCTTCGGACTCTTCCGGAACGGTTTAGGGCAAAGGTTACCGCCATTGAAACCGTTAGTCATCCGGATGAGATGAGTGTAGAGGAATTAGTAGGTGCTTTACAAACTTATGAGATGACTTTTCCTACTAATCAAAATTCTTCCAAGTCTTCTTCTAAGCTTACAGGTATTGCATTCAAATCAACAAAGGAAGAAGATGACGAATCGAGTTCCGACGATGAAATCTCTCTTGCCGATTTTGAAGAACAATTGGCGCGGATCACAAAGAAATTTCGTCGGAAATTTTGGAAGAATCGAACCGATGGATCTTCATCCACGAAACCATCTAAAGGATCATCGGGTTCTAAATCCTCTAAACTCAAAGGCGTTGCAAAACCTTCTAAAGAAAAAGAAAACGATGATTTCGAAGGGGAAATCCGATGCTATCGATGCAAAGGCTACGGCCATATTTCAACGGATTGTCCTTCTAAGAAATCATACAAAAAGAAGGCTTTGCAAGCAAAAACTTGGGACGATTCTAGTTTCGATGAATCGACCTCAAGTGAAGAGGAAAAAGAAAAATTTGTTGCTTTTCATGCCTCTCAAACTCCCTCTTCTAATTTGTGTTTATCATCTTTAGTCACTGACTCTATTCCTTTGATTTTGCATGAAACATCAACATCCGGAGGAGAGTCATCAAGTGAGGGGGAGTCGGACGAAGAAGAACTCGTTGAGGCATACCAACAACTTCTTGCGGAATCAAAGAAGATGGCCAAACTTAACAAGAAGTTGAGGAAGCAACGACTTGAGATTCAAGACGAGAATCATGCTTTAAAGATCAAACTTCATGATCTCGAGGAGGAACGAGAGCTTTTATTGGATAATAATAAAATCCTCCAAGAAAAGATAAATCAATCGGAAATGGTCGTTAATTCCCACATTAACAAGATTGATTTTCTTGAAAAGCAGTTTGAGGATATTCATGTCACCAACCAAGCTTTGACCAAGCAAGTTCATGAACTCAAATCCGACATACAAAGGCTTTCAACCGGTTCCAAGAAACTAGATTGTATGTCCGGATTAGGTCAATCAAGCAAGGTTGGTTTGGGATTTAAAAAGGACCAAACTGTGCATGCTTCAAGTTCCACAAAGAAATTGAAAGGAAGAACTTGTCACCTATGTGGACTTGAAGGACATTTGGTGAAGAATTGCCCGAAAAAGAAAAAGAAAAATACTTCGGCAACTTCATCTACGGAGCGAACTCAACGGAATCAAAAGACACATCAAGTCAAAGGAGTTCACTCAACCCACCAAAGGTCCGAGCCACAACATCAATCATACAAGTGGATCATTGCGAGGCAAAGACCTAAGGTGGATCAACAGTCAAAGCGGACAACCCCCGGCCACAACGAATCAAGACAACCCAAAATCCAGCGATTTTGGATTCGGAAAGGTGATATCTTTCCTTGTCTTAAGTTCTAATTAGCTTATGACTGTATGTAATGCTTTGATTGGTTTTCCCTTCATATTTTTCTTAATCTTTGCATTACATGTTTTTCAATGCTCTTTGTTTTTATACTTTGTTTTTGAACAAAAGGGTTTTTATTGAACAAGTGCATTGAATAAAAAGGGCTTCACGTTCATTCACTCCAAATTAATTTTATATGGATTATCAACTTTACTCCATAATCATAATCTTGAAGATACTTCATTATAGGAGTACATCTTGAAAACATTTATCTATTAGATGCTTAAAAGTTGTTTAATTGAGCATTGGTTAAATTGACTTTAATTGCATCCTTTCACGCATTTAGAAATTTATTATGCTTTTGATATCATAATATTTCAATGTTGCAATGATCATTTATGTTAATTAATTCATCTTTTAAGTGATCAAAGTCAATTTCTCTCTCAGTGATCTCTTGGTATAGTCATTATCATATTTGATTGCTTAGTCGAGTATGAATGCGAGATCAATTTTTGGTTGAATACCTTATATATTAAATAATTGATAGCCAATTGAGGGGGAGTCAAAGAAAAGTAAAATGCTCAAAAGATGTGGAAAGAGTTACATCCCAATGAGGAGTGTGAAAACTACCACCACATGGAGAAAAAGAAGAAAGAAAAAGATACCCCATGTATGCAAAGCAAATTTTTGTTTAAAAATGTTGATGAAATGCATAATGAAATACTTGACTCAGTCATATTTCATGGTTGGTATAAGGTGGGATTTTTGATAAAAGATGCTCGAAGAGCCACTCCTTCAACAGATTGTCTAGATATATTATCTAACTTATCGGGGATTTCAAACATCTATTGATCTTTGTATTTCATTTTCTTTACCAAAATTGATGATTTGATAAAGGCATTACTCATAAGATCAGGTTAGATGTAATTGAAAGTGGTCAACTTTAAGAGTTTTAATTTTCATAAATTTTCGTTTCATTTTTGAGTATTTTTGATAGATTTGGTATAATCTATTTCTTGTTGCATGAAACGATGACTTTTGTTTAAAGTTGATACGCTAAAGTGCTTACATACTCTTTCTGGTTTTTATTTTTCTAAATTATTCTAATGAAAGAAATTTGGATTGAATGGCATCTATGTGAATTCATTGTTCTTCAAAGCACTTAAATGGATTTCTTGATGGAATACAAATCGGTATTTGAAAAGTTTCCAAAATCTGGATTTGTTTCAAGAAATTATTTGATTTTTGCTTTCTGGTACCGGTACGCAATCTGCATTTTTGTTATATACCGGAACTGAGCTTTTATCTCTCTTTCTCTATGAACTAATGTTGTTAGTGATTTCCTTTTGTCTAGTATGTTCACTGTTTGACAATTTGTGACAAAAAGGGGGAGAAGAGAAATGACGGAGATGAGATCATCAAGAGAGGACAAACGAAAATGGAAAAATGGGGGAGAACGGAAAATGATGATCGTATCACAAAGGGGGAGAACATAGATGCTCAAGAACATGGAGAACATGGAGAACATGTTAGAGATGCTCAAGATAGGGGGAGACAAAGAAAAAATTGAAAGAGCCGAAAAACAAAAGAACCAAAAGGAAGAATCAAATGTAGGATTTTAATTTCTAACGACTAACGTTTGATTTTGTTTGGAGTTTTGTTTTGCAGGAATTACATCACTTTAAGACTCCAAGTCCTAAGTCATAGAGTATGTTCTAGGACTGTTTGGTTCAAATGTAATTTTGTATTTATTGGATCTTTCACGCAAAGAAAATCAATGTTTTGGTGATGACATTGAATTTCGATTTTTTGGTTTAAGATGAGTGACTTGAGCGTTTTTATGTATTTTTGGGTTTTGTCACGAAATTGCCAAAGGGGGAGATTGTTACGGCATTTTGGTGTTGGCATATTTCGTGAGTCAAGTCAGTAAGTTGAGTCGGAGTCTTAAAGGGATCAAATTGTCAATCAGCAATCAAAGACTTAGAGAAGATTCAACAAGAGCTCAAGTTGACACTCAGTGTCTTGAGTCTTGAAGATTGAAGATGAAGAATTGTGGATCAGTTACATCAATCTCAAGAAGAAAGTATTCAAAAGGATCAGGTATGTTTAACTAAATAATTTTGGTGATCCGAATACTTTCTTATAGTGTAGAAACACTTGGATGAATTTTTAATTGCATAAAAATCAAAAACTGGACATGGGACATGTTCAGGATCCGGATCAGATGATCCAATCCGGATCCCGAAGGGTATTAGTTCATGTGCAAATCCAATCCGGATCCAAGCCTATTCTGATCCGGATCCCGAACATTGGATGTTGCTGAAATTCATGAACGATCCGGATCGGGCCTTGCGATCCGGATCCCGAACCCTTGGATTTCTGGAATCGTCAATCTCGTTACGACGATCCGGATCGCAGTAATCCCGATCCGGATCGCCGTCCTGAAAAATTCCAGATAAGGTATGTTTTTGATTCTTATCTCTTTCCAAAGGTTTCTAAACTATAAATAGACATTTAGGGTTTCTCAAAAACGTGGGAGCTATGCCGATTATTTTATAAAACACTTGAGAGCAACCCTAGAGGCTAGGTTTTTATCGTTCTTCTTTATAGCCTCTTTTAGGTCAATTCGATGGTTCTTTCAAGAACATATCTTTTGTCGAATTGATCTAATCTTTGCTTAGAGATTTTTCCCATGGATCTTCATTGATAATCTAAGCAAAGGATCACCATCGAAGCCAATATTCTTACCGGCTGAGTTTGCGTCGTGGATTCGACGTGGCACCGTGGATTCGGTGTGTTGAAGGCGTTTCGTGGATTCGAAACGTGTGCTCGTGGATTCGAGTGGCGTTCGTGGATTCGAACGTGTGCAGTGGACGTGCAAACGTTGGAGCGCGAGGTCCGAAGAAATTGAAGGAGGGGTAGTCACCTTGTTATTCTTCTTTTCTTAGGGATTGTTATTGCGTGGATATCCAACCGGTCAGCGCAAGGTCCGAAGAAGCTGAAGGAGGGGTTTGAGTCCGTGGAGTCGGTAATCACCTTGTTATTCTTCTATTCTTAGTGGATTGTTATTGCGTGTTGGTCCCGTGGTTTTTCTCCTGGATTGGAGTTTCCACGTAAATCTCGGTGTGTTGATTTTTATTTTCCGCATTGTTTTTATTTTTGCACTGAGATTGGTTTTTATAATATTACACCTATTCACCCCCCTCTAGGTGTTTGATAGTACCTATTTAGATCCTTGTGGATCTTAAATAACTCTACAGAAAATCCCCCTCCTGAGAAGTGCTGGGGTCGTTTCTTGTCCATGTCGTACTCCGAGTCCTCTGTCTGATGTGTTTCCAGGTTCCTTGCGGTGTCTTTGGATATTGGGGTGGTCGGCCCCCGTCGGGAAAGTCGTTCCCGGGTTATGGCTGGGGTCGTTTCGGCCCCCGGCAGACTCATGACCCTTCTGCCAGGTGCGCGGAACGGCCAATTTCCGCCCCACCATAGTGGTCCTATCGATCACATTCTCGGTAAGCGGGTGGACCCACCGTCAGTATTACCCAATTAGTGTCGCTATGTGGACCACCTTTGGGAAGGCGAGCCTGGTGGGGTTCGTCTTTCCTAACAAAAAGGGAGAGCGCTATGCCATGTCGCGTAATCCGTTGTTGGAGTAGCCGATTCTCCACTGTTGCCGGAACCGTCGTATCCTCTTCTGCACCATCGATTGAAGAGCGGCTTCGGGCCATTAACCGTGTAAACAAAGAAACCAAGTTAGCCCTAAGGTTATAATCCCTAGCACCCTGTCTTACGATTACACCTATATTACGTTCCCTTTTTTCCCGTACTCTCACGTACTACGCACCTATACCTTGGTTATCTCATGTCCAATTTGCTTGTGGCACCTTACACTGTGGATGTGGATCAAGTCTACTATGGTTGTGGTTGTATTGCTCTCTGATACCATTTAATCTGTCACGCCCCCGGGGGTTTTGAGTCATTTAAAGCGGAAAATTGCGTGTCTATTTTTTTTTTTTCTTAATAAGGTGATATAAACCTCAACCCCGCTCTGATACCATTTAATCTGTCACGCCCCCGGGGGTTTTTGAGTCATTTAAAGCGGAAAATTGCGTGTCTATTTTTTTTTTTTCTTAATAAGGTGATATAAACCTCAACCCCGGTGCGTGCCAGACCGCCACATACACAAATTCACTCTGTCCACGGACAGAGTCTCCTTTGTATATGCACGGCGTCTCATTTACAACATACAATTCATCACACATTAATCACCAACCAACAACCATACCGTAGACATTCATCACCAATTAAGGCAAGTTTATAAAGCGGCGTCAGTGTTTGGAAAGGATAAAACCCAGCGTTTGCAAAATCCGTGCCCACACGGCACTTCGTTTTGAGAAAACATTTTCGCAATCCTTTAATTTATCATGAAAACATGCCGCATAAAAGGAACGCCACTAAACGTAATTAAAACATAAGAATACACCTCATCCACAGAGCTAATTAATACATGTTCACAACTAAAGCCATCCACAAGCAAATTAAGTATTTATACGCAAAAGGAAATGAGATATAATCATAATAACCAAGTGTCCGACTACGGTCCTCACGACGCAGCTCCACCGTCACCCCGGCTGACGCACCTAGTAGCAGTACCTGTCACGGAGTGGGTAACGTCAGTGACAAACAAAGTAGATGTCTAATAGTATCAAGGAAGGAAAAACGAACCGAAAACACCGAGTACACCGTAACCTTTCGTTAAACCCCTGTGCATATTTTAAACTGGGCACCAACCCCAGAGTACCTGTCGGGGAGACTAAAGTCCCCCTCGTGCACAAACACCTTTTGATGCTTTTAACCTCTTCACGGGGCTAGTGCGGCCCCTATAGCTGCCGTGAAGGGGTCCTCACGGCTCCCACCCCTTTGTGAGGCACACGGGTCAAAAAGACCACTTTTCCGGAAAAGTACACCATGCGGTGGCCCGATCCGCCGGTGTACGTGCAGCATCCGAAACCGGATTGCCAAGATTGGCGTGTGGTGAGCACCGCGACCGCAGCCGCTTAAATTGTTAGATAAAACATCATTAAGCGAAAGGTTAAACTGTCCATCTACTTTGTTAGGTAAATTTAAGAGTACTTTAATGGCGATAAATGCACTTACTGCACTTGTTGCACTTATAGCAACCCTACCCACCTGGTTGGAGAGAAGACGGGTCACCCGAGCCCTCTGCACTCTCCCGCTGCGCACCTGGACCTATAAAAAGTCCGCACGGATACTAAGATCAGAATACATACTAACATATTGCAACAGAACTACCCCACTCTATTATGTACGAAGAGTCCGGCACCGTCCCGCTGTCCGGCGGGACACCCTTGCCTTGAGCGGCCGTCGCCGTCCGTCGGAGCCGCGCGCGGCGTGGCTCCGCGGACGGCGCCCGCATAGTGCCCCGAGCGGCGTCCGCGCGGTGCCCGTGCGGACACGGGCCCGCGGGGCCCCGCGCGGCCGCCCGCGCAGCGCCCGCGCGGGTGCCCGCGCGGCGCCCGCGCGGGGCCGCCCGTGCGGCACCCCGCGCGGGTGCCCGCGCGGCTCCCGCGCGGCGCCGCCCGCGCGGCGCCCCGCGCGGTGCCCGCGCGGGGCCGCCCGCGCGGCGCCCCGCGCGGGTGCCCGCGCGGTGCCCGCGCGGCACCCCGCGCGGGTGACCGCGCGGCATCCAGCGCGGCGCCCGCGCGGCACCCCGCGCGGCGGCCGCGCGATGTCCTCGCGGCGCCCCGCGCGGCGCCCGCGCGGCGGCCGCGCGATGTCCGCGCTGCGCCCGCGCGGGTGCGACCCGCGCGGCGCCGTCGCCGCTTCCGGCGGCGTCCGGTCGTCCGCGATCGTTTTCCCCCTCCCCGCGCGATGCCCTAGCGGCACCGCGCGTCTCCGCCGCCCGTTCCGTCCGTCTAGGACAATTACGACGACGGCGACGGTAACGGGGACGGCGGAGAAACTCAAGAAATTGACGAAAAGGCGATAGGAAAAATCCGGAAAAATTACTAAAAAATGTTCTACTAACCGGAGATCGCCGGGAAGGTGTCCGGTCGTGTTTCTTGCCTTCGGGTCGGCGTTTGGGACGATCGGCTCCTTCTCTTTTCCTTCTCCTTCCTCCGGTTAGGGTTCCGTTCTCTCTTTTCTTTCCTTTTCCTCACCGGTTGGGGTTTCGGTACGCACGAAAGAGGAGGGTTTGAGGAGGCAGTATTTTAAAAATAGGGTTTCGTTCGGTAAACGGGGGAATAAATAGATCTCCCTATCTATTTATCCTATTTCACGCATACGCACCGTCAAAATCCTTTCGGATATTTTGACTCCGATTAATTAATTTATTAATAGATTAGTCCTTACCGATAACCCTATTACTTAATTATTTAATTAATATCCGCTTTATCTTACACGTGCGTAACTAGGAAAACCCAAAACATCCTGTTTCTATTTCTCAAATAAATATCTGACTTACGAGATAAAATCTTCACCCTTTTAAATCCTGGCCACCGATTATTTAATCACCTTCATTAAATAATCATGGGGGATAAATTCCCACTTGGATTTAAATCATCGGTTATTTAAATTTTCAATTTTCAAATCCCGGTCACCGATTATTTAATCCCCTTCATTAAATAATCTTGGAAAGATAAATTTCCAAATTTAAGTATCTGGATTTTATCTCTTATCCAATCCGCGAGATAAAATCTCCCCTTTTATTCGTACGTAGGAGGATTTAAATTTCCGTCACCGGATAATTGATTAATTAATTAATTAATTATCCCCTACGAGATAACCCACCTCATCTCTAACGGGTGCAAGATATTTTTGCACGGTTTCCGAAGCGTGACTAATTACCGCGTCGCTAAGGATCCCGTTCCAGGAGATCCCGACATCGGATTTCGAATCCGATCGCACCGTCGGTCATCGTTTTTCGCGCTCTATCGCAGAAAAATACACACACCTTATCCCGGCCGACTTTTGAAAATTAAATAATTTTATTTCGCTTAAGGCTTAAGCGATTACATATGAGTTCAAAAATACCCCTAAGGGTCGGGTCACTACAGGCGTCAACTCCAAAATACGGAGGTCGATGCCACGGCCCGGGGAAGGTCGCAAACGACAAATGTAGAGCCGTTCGGCCACGCAAGGTGGACCGATGGCATGTCGGTCAACAAGAACCTGGGCGAGACCTCCCTCGTCTGGGTAACCAAAAAGGGGCGTGGATAAAGTGTTACGGCTTTTTGGTGTTGGCATATTTCGTGAGTCAAGTCAGTGAGTTGAGTCGGAGTCTTAAAGGGATCAAATTGTCAATCAGCAATCAAAGACTTAGAGAAGATTCAACAAGAGCTCAAGTTGACACTCAGTGTCTTGAGTCTTGAAGATTGAAGATGAAGAATTGTGGATCAGTTACATCAATCTCAAGAAGAAAGTATTCAAAAGGATCAGGTATGTTTAACTAAATAATTTTGGTGATCCGAATACTTTCTTATAGTGTAGAAACACTTGGATGGATTTTTTTAATTGCATAAAAATCAAAAACTGGACATGGGACATGTTCAGGATCCGGATCAGATGATCCAATCCGGATCCCGAAGGGTATTAGTTCATGTGCAAATCCAATCCGGATCCAAGCCTATTCTGATCCGGATCCCGAACATTGGATGTTGCTGAAATTCATGAACGATCCGGATCGGGCCTTGCGATCCGGATCCCGAACCCTTGGATTTCTGGAATCGTCAATCTCGTTACGACGATCCGGATCGCAGTAATCCCGATCCGGATCGCCGTCCTGAAAATTTCCAGATAAGGTAGGTTTTTGATTCTTATCTCTTTCCAAAGGTTTCTAAACTATAAATAGACATTTAGGGTTTCTCAAAAACGTGGGGGAGCACGGCCGATCAATTTATAAAACACTTGAGAGCAACCCTAGAGGCTAGGTTTTTATCGTTCTTCTTTATAGCCTCTTTTAGGTCAATTCGATGGTTCTTTCAAGAACATATCTTTTGTCGAATTGATCTAATCTTTGCTTAGAGATTTTTCCCATGGATCTTCATTGATAATCTAAGCAAAGGATCACCATCGAAGCCAATATTCTTACCGGCTGAGTTTGCGTCGTGGATTCGACGTGGCATCGTGGATTCGGTGTGTTGAAGGCGTTTCGTGGATTCGAAACGTGTGCTCGTGGATTCGAGTGGCGTTCGTGGATTCGAACGTGTGCAGTGGACGTGCAAGCGGTGGAGCGCAAGGTCCGAAGAAGTTGAAGGAGGGGTTAAATCCGTGGAGACGGTAATCACCTTGTTATTCTTCTTTTCTTAGTGGATTGTTATTGCGTGGATATCCAACCGGTCAGCGCAAGGTCCGAAGAAGCTGAAGGAGGGGTTGAGTCCGTGGAGTCGGTAATCACCTTGTTATTCTTCTATTCTTAGTGGATTGTTATTGCGTGTTGGTCCCGTGGTTTTTCTCCTGGATTGGAGTTTCCACGTAAATCTCGGTGTGTTGATTTTTATTTTCCGCATTGTTTTTTATTTTTGCACTGAGATTGGTTTTTATAATATTACACCTATTCACCCCCCTCTAGGTGTTTGATAGTACCTATTTAGATCCTTGTGGATCCTAAATAACTCTACAATTGGTATCAGAGCGGGTTTTAGGTTTATCTATCATAATGGGTGAAAGTGGTAATATTTTTAGACCTCCTCTTTTTGATGGGACCAATTATGCATATTGGAAAATGCGGATGAGAGCTTTTCTCATCTCAATTGATGAGCGTGTTTGGCAAACCGTGGAATACGGTTGGGAGCATCCTGTTGAGGAAGTAGGAAATTCTACTACCCCAAAACCTCGCTCAAGATGGTCTAAAGAGGAAATCGAAAGATCTTCTTACAATGGGAAAGGTATGAACGCTCTTTTTAATTCTCTTTCCTCGACTGAATTTTCGAGAATTTCCGCGTGTGAAACCGCGAAGGAAATTTGGGATATTCTCAAAATTACACATGAGGGTACTAATCTTGTAAAAATTCAAAAGCTCCAGATGCTTACTAGTCAATTTGACTCTATTCATATGGAAGAGCATGAATTGTTTACAGATTATTACACTAGACTTCAAGATGTAATTAATACATGTGCTAATTTGGGAGAAAAGATCCCGGAGTCGAAAATTGTAAGAAAGATTCTTCGGACTCTTCCGGAACGGTTTAGGGCAAAGGTTACCGCCATTGAAACCGTTAGTCATCCGGATGAGATGAGTGTAGAGGAATTAGTAGGTGCTTTGCAAACTTATGAGATGACTTTTCCTACTAATCAAAATTCTTCCAAGTCTTCTTCTAAGCTTACAGGTATTGCATTCAAATCAACAAAGGAAGAAGATGACGAATCGAGTTCCGACGATGAAATCTCTTTTGCCGATTTTGAAGAACAACTGGCGCGGATCACAAAGAAATTTCGTCGGAAATTTTGGAAGAATCGAACCGATGGATCTTCATCCACGAAACCATCTAAAGGATCATCGGGTTCTAAATCCTCTAAACTCAAAGGCGTTGCAAAACCTTCTAAAGAAAAAGAAAACGATGATTTCGAAGGGGAAATCCGATGCTATCGATGCAAAGGCTACGGCCATATTTCAACGGATTGTCCTTCTAAGAAATCATACAAAAAGAAGGCTTTGCAAGCAAATACTTGGGACGATTCTAGTTACGATGAATCGACCTCAAGTGAAGAGGAAAAAGAAAAAATTGTTGCTTCTCATGCCTCTCAAATTCCCTCTTCTAAATTGTGCTTATCATCTTTAGTTACTGACTCTATTCCTTTGATTTTGCATGAAACATCAACATCCGGAGGAGAGTCATCAAGTGAGGGGGAGTCGGACGAAGAAGAACTCGTTGAGGCATACCAACAACTTCTTGCGGAATCAAAGAAGATGGCCAAACTTAACAAGAAGTTGAGGAAGCAACGACAAGAAGTTCAAGACGAGAATCAAGCTTTAAAGATCAAACTTCATGATCTCGAGGAGGAACATGGACGGGTTTTAGACAATAATAAATCCTCCAAGAAAAGCTAAACCAATCGGAGACAAACGCTAAATCATATATGGACAAGATTGGTTTTCTTGAAAAGCAGTTTGAAGAAATTCATGTCACCAACCAAGCTTTGACCAAGCAAGTTCATCAACTTAAATCCGACATACAAAGGCTTTCAACCGGTTCCAAGAAACTTAATTGTATGTCCGGATTAGGTCAAGCAAGCAAGGTTGGTTTGGGATTTAAAAAGGACCAAACTGCACATGCTTCAAGTTCCACAATAAAATCGAAAGGAAGGACATGTCACCTTTGTGGACTTGAAGGACATTTGGTGAAGAATTGCCCGAAAAAGAGAAAGAAGAATTCTTCGGCAACTTCATCTACGGAGCGAACTCAACGGATTCAAAAGACACATCAAGTCAAAGGAGTTCACTCAACCCACCAAAGGTCCGAGCCACAACATCAATCATTCAAGTGGATCACTGCACGGCAAAGACCTAAGGTGGACCAACAGTCAAAGCTACCAACCCCCGGGCACAACGAATCAAGACAACCCAAAATCCAGCGATTTTGGATTCGGAAAGGTGATATCTTTCCTTGTCTTAAGTTCTAAATAGCTTATGACTGTGTGTAATGCTTTGATTGGTTTTCCCTTCATATTTTTCTTAATCTCTGCATTACATGTTTTTCAATGCTCTTTGTTTTTATACTTTGTTCTTGAACAAAAGGGTTTCTAACGAACAAGTGCATTGAATAAAAAGGGGCTTCACGTTCATTCACTCCAAATTAAATTTTTCTTGGATTATCAACTTGACTCCATATTCATAATCTTGAAGACACTTCATTTAAAGGAGTTGTTTAATTGAGCATTGGCTAAATTGACTTTAATTGCATCCTTTCACGCATTTAGAAATTTATTATGCTTTTGATATCATAATATTTCAATGTTGCAATGATCATTTATGTTAATTAATTCATCTTTTAAGTGATCAAAGTCAATTTCTCTCTCAATGATCTCTTGGTATAGTCATTATCATATTTGATTGCTTAGTCGAGTATGAATTGCGAGATCAATCTTTGGTTGAATACCTTATATATTAAATAATTGATAGCCAATTGAGGGGGAGTCAATGAAATGTAAAATGCTCAAAAGATGTGGAAAGAGTTACATCCCAATGAGGAGTGTGAAAACTACCACCACATGGAGGAAAAGAAAGAAAGAAAAAGATACCCCATGTATGCAAAGCAAATTTTTGTTTTAAAATTGTTGATGAAATGCATATTGAAATACTTGACTCAGTCATATTTCATGGTTGGTATAAGGTGGGATTTTTGATAAAAGATGCTCAAAGAGCCACTCCTTCAACAGATTGTCTAGATATATTATCTAACTTATCGGGGATTTCAAACATCTATTGATCTTTGTATTTCATTTTCTTTACCAAAATTGATGATTTGATAAAGGCATTACTCATAAGATCAGGTTAGATGTAATTGAAAGTGGTCAACTTTAAGAGTTTTAATTTTCATAAATTTTCGTTTCATTTTTGAGTATTTTTGATAGATTTGGTATAATCTATTTCTTGTTGCATGAAACGATGACTTTTGTTTAAAGTTGATACGCTAAAGTGCTTACATACTCTTTCTGGTTTTTATTTTTCTAAATTATTCTAATGAAAGAAATTTGGATTGAATGACATCTATGTGAATTCATTGTTCTTCAAAGCACTTAAATGGATTTCTTGATGGAATACAAATCGGTATTTGAAAAGTTTCCAAAATCTGGATTTGTTTCAAGAAATTATTTGATTTTTGCTTTCTGGTACCGGTACGCAATCTGCATTTTTGGTATATACCGGAACTGAGCTTTTATCTCTCTTTCTCTATGAACTAATTTCCTTTTGTCTAGTATGTTCACTGTTTGACAATTTGTGACAAAAAGGGGGAGAAGAGAAATGATGGAGATGAGATCATCAAGAGAGGACAAACGAAAATGGAAAAATGGGGGAGAACCGAAAATGATGATCGTATCACAAAGGGGGAGAACAGAGATGCTCAAGAACATGGAGAACAGAGATGCTCAAGATAGGGGGAGACAAAGAAAAAATTGAAAGAGCCGAAAAACAAAAGAACCAAAAGGACGAATCAAATGTAGGATTTTAATTTCTAACGACTAACGTTTGATTTTGTTTGGAGTTTTGTTTTGCAGGAATTACATCACTTTAAGACTCCAAGTCCTAAGTCATAGAGTATGTTCTAGGACTGTTTGGTTCAATTGTAATTTTGTATTTATTGGATCTTTCACGCAAAGAAAATCAATGTTTTGGTGATGACATTGAATTTCGACTTTTTGGTTTAAGATGAGTGACTTGAGCGTTTTATGTATGTTTGGGTTTTGTCACGAAATTGCCAAAGGGGGAGATTGTTACGGCTTTTTGGTGTTGGCATATTTCGTGAGTCAAGTCAGTGAGTTGAGTCGGAGTCTTAAAGGGATCAAATTGTCAATCAGCAATCAAAGACTTAGAGAAGATTCAACAAGAGCTCAAGTTGACACTCAGTGTCTTGAGTCTTGAAGATTGAAGATGAAGAATTGTGGATCAGTTACATCAATCTCAAGAAGAAAGTATTCAAAAGGATCAGGTATGTTTAACTAAATAATTTTGGTGATCCGAATACTTTCTTATAGTGTAGAAACACTTGGATGAATTTTTAATTGCATAAAAATCAAAAACTGGACATGGGACATGTTCAGGATCCGGATCAGATGATCCAATCCGGATCCCGAAGGGTATTAGTTCATGTGCAAATCCAATCCGGATCCAAGCCTATTCTGATCCGGATCCCGAACATTGGATGTTGCTGAAATTCATGAACGATCCGGATCGGGCCTTGCGATCCGGATCCCGAACCCTTGGATTTCTGGAATCGTCAATCTCGTTACGACGATCCGGATCGCAGTAATCCCGATCCGGATCGCCGTCCTGAAAATTTCCAGATAAGGTAGGTTTTTGATTCTTATCTCTTTCCAAAGGTTTCTAAACTATAAATAGACATTTAGGGTTTCTCAAAACGTGGGGAGCACGGTCGATCAATTTATAAAACACTTGAGAGCAACCCTAGAGGCTAGGTTTTTACCGTTCTTCTTTATAGCCTCTTTTAGGTCAATTCGATGGTTCTTTCAAGAACATATCTTTTGTCGAATTGATCTAATCTTTGCTTAGAGATTTTTCCCATGGATCTTCATTGATAATCTAAGCAAAGGATCACCATCAAAGCCAATATTCTTACCGGCTGAGTTTGCGTCGTGGATTCGACGTGCCATCGTGGATTCGGTGTGTTGAAGGCGTTTCGTGGATTCGAAACGTGTGCTCGTGGATTCGAGTGGCGTTCGTGGATTCGAACGTGTGCAGTGGACGTGCAAGCGGTGGAGCGCAAGGTCCGAAGAAGTTGAAGGAGGGGTTAAATCCGTGGAGACGGTAATCACCTTGTTATTCTTCTTTTCTTAGTGGATTGTTATTGCGTGGATATCCAACCGGTCAGCGCAAGGTCCGAAGAAGCGGAAGGAGGGGTTGAGTCCGTGGAGTCGGTAATCACCTTGTTATTCTTCTATTCTTAGTGGATTGTTATTGCGTGTTGGTCCCGTGGTTTTTCTCCTGGATTGGAGTTTCCACGTAAATCTCGGTGTGTTGATTTTTATTTTCCGCATTGTTTTTTATTTTTGCACTGAGATTGGTTTTTATAATATTACACCTATTCACCCCCCTCTAGGTGTTTGATAGTACCTATTTAGATCCTTGTGGATCCTAAATAACTCTACATAAATCTCCTCGGCAAGGCCACGTAGAGGCCTTCGGAAAGGGCTGGCACAAGAAGCAGGCAAAAGGAAAAAATTCGGCCATTACACCACGGGCCAAGGACTCGGCCGAAAAGGCCGGGAGGAGAAGCCGTGATTCCATTAGAAGGAATCAGAAGGCGAGGTGCCCCGATGGGTTGAAAAGCATTAGGCATAGCATGCGAAATTCGGCTAAAGACGCTTGACTACGCGCGAGCCTGCTAGAGCAGAGTTTAGAATGAACATGGGACAGGATCGGAAATCCAGAAGCCGATCAATACAAAGTATCTAAAACATTAGCATACATTAGTTTAGAAGGAGGCGAAGTAAGAAACACAAGAGAACACCGTATTTATCGAACCGGTGCACTTGAAAATCAAATGAAAGAGCAAAATACATAAGTATTTCAGAAGAAAAAGACTCGCAGTTGGACGCTTCATCGAAAGGTTGGTATACGCGACCGTCTTTAAGCTGGCAGCGACCAAATGCTACTTGCAGAAAATTAAGACGCCCGACCACCTTTGGAGTCGACTGGAGTGAAAACAAAA
Organism: Tillandsia fasciculata; assembly: GCA_029168755.2. Classification (NCBI taxonomy): domain Eukaryota; kingdom Viridiplantae; phylum Streptophyta; class Magnoliopsida; order Poales; family Bromeliaceae; genus Tillandsia; species Tillandsia fasciculata. Next base: position 19,411,774 of record CM054947.1, on the reverse strand, counting down.
GAGAACGCAAAGTCTCTTTTGATCTCCTGATTCCCTGTATGCAACGAAAGAAGATCATGTGGTCGCTCCTGAAGGAGGAGGCCCCCGACCTCACAGAGAAGTTGGTCGAAGCGCGACGAGGCTTGCTTCCGGCAGGGGCCGAATGTTCTAACAACTCGAAGTCATCCAGCTCCTAGAGGTGGAGGCAAAAGGTCGGCCTTTTCCCAAAAGGATTTTCTCAACAACAAGCATCTATAAGCAGCCGAAAATTGGTTGGACCACCGAACGTAAGATCCCGGATCGGTAGGTCGTGCGCGGGGATTGCATAGGAAAAAACTTTGTTAAGAGCTCGAGGTGAGAAGAGCTTTTCGTCACCCAGTGATGCAATGTCACCGAATTCACCTTGAAACACCCTTTGGAACGAAAAATCTACGACCAGAGCACCGTTGTAGTAGGAACACAATAGTCGTCATGAGGGAAGAAAAGATATATGGAGAAAGCTGCAAGTAATGGCCCTACTTATAAGTCAACGAGGAGGAGTGATGGTCCTCCCTCGGGAAGCAGCAGCACTGATATGGAAACAGCGGGGAAAAGATTTTGCCGAGAATCAAGAAAGATCAGCACGCCTCCGCGAATCCCTCAGGCGTGGAGCAAATATCCCATCGAGATACGGGAAGATCGTGGGTATCGATATCTGTGCTGAAAATTGACTCAGTTTCGACAATCGCCCGAATGGCATATTAGGCGATTGCCGAGGGGGCATTGTTTAGACTAGAATTTTCTGCCACGGGAGGAGGCGACGTGTGGCATCAACCATTTGTTGAAAGACAACAACCGACAGGGGTTTGAGTCCATAAGGAAGGACTTGCGTCTCATTTGAGACCAGCCTCGAACTTGGAGGAGTACTGCATATGGCGCACTACCGGATGAAGGTATCAACCGATAAAAGAAGCAGCCGACATAGAGAGCCAATGCCTCGTCCAGGGTTAGCTTATGTCGCCAGACATTCAACCAACCCGATAGGTTGACGAAGCAGGCGTAGTTGGGATTAGTCGGTGAATCCAGACGAAGAAGGATCCGCATTCCAATCTAGATCGGTTTCAGTCGTGCCGTACCAACCATCGGCTGAAGGCGTCAACCGATAGAGAAGTTAGCCGACAAGAGAAGTGGTCGACAGTAGGATAGACCGCCTCTCAGCCGAAGATAGATACAAGGCCGGCTCAATCAAGCGATGAAAGAGGCGAAGTCAAGGTCAATCCTGGGTTGCTTGAGGCTCCCAAAGGAAAGATCTTGAAAAGAAAAAAGGCGAGAGAATCTCGTAACAGACCCCGAAGCGGCAAGCGGCGTCCAACAAAAGGAGGCGCCGAGGATCACACTTTGTTATGACAAATAAAGGGTTAACCTAGAAGGGCAAGCAACGCCCAGCGCCGGAAGGCGCCGAGAATTACACCCGAGCGCAACAATCAGAGGATGGACCTGGACGGAAAGCTGCAACCATCCTATTGCAACTAAACGACTCAAAAGGAAATGGTTGAGGATTTCCCAATAACCTCCCCCAGAGTACGCCGATCATTTGAAATTCAAAATCGGCCCCTAATAATATGGTTCGTGATGTGTATAAATATCCGAACCATCGAAGAGATTGGGGTTCGGCAATCCTCGTAAGCCCGGTACCACCCCAGCTCTTCATTTATCTAGGAGTAGGAGTAACTTAACTTTTTTTCTTTTTTTTTTACTACTTTTCTAGGAGTAGGCTTAATTAATCATTCTATCCCTTTTCCCCACTTGTATCCCCTTCTTTTATTGATATAAAGTGTAAACCGGCTTTTCGATCGTGTCTTTATTTATCTTTGCATTTAGAGTGAAAACCGACCCTTTGGTCATGTCTTTATTTTCCCTCGTATATGCTTTAAGTCGTACATTTATCCACTCATTAGTCGTACATTTATCCACGAATGTTTCGACTCATTTAAGTCGAAACCTGCAATCCCTCTCTAGCTTCACGAACCCGCTTCGGCAGTCACCGGTCGTTGCGGTTGCGGGGTGTCACGCCCCGGAGGTTTAGGAATAAGCGGAAAAGCGTATACATTTTTTTTTTTTTTTTGAAAACAACCTCACCTGCCAGTGCGCGTCAGACCCGCCACATATACAAATTCACTCTATAGACAGACAGAGTCTCCTTTGTATATGCACGGCGTTACATTAACAACATCTTCCTCAACCACACAGTCACAGTGAATACAACGAGAGAGAGAGTATCGCAATTGTTCACAATTCAAGTTTTCATTCACGAGATTAAGAGATGAGACTACGGGTTTACAAACGGTGTCCAAACGACACCCAATTTTTCCAAAGCATTCTCGCGAGTCTCTTTAGGGCGGCTACATCTTTCGAAAGGATAAATCCAGAGGTTTACAAAGTAGTGCCCACACGACACTTGGTTTTGGAAAGCATTTTCGAAACCCTTTTGTTTAGTATAAAAACATGTCGCATGCAAGTCAATAAAAAGGCATAACAAAGGTCACATCACTAAAGTAATCTCTCAATCCAACATCCGCATTATTCCACAGCCAAGCAATTGTTAACTATTTAACTAAATGAAAAGGAGATGAGATAACCCAAAGCAAGAATGACGGAATAAAGCCTGATATGGCTAATGTCCTCTAGACGCTGCCTCACCATCGTCCCGACTACTACACCTAATCGTACCTGTCACAGTGTGGGAAAGTCAGTGACAAATAAAGTAGATGAACATAGCAATAAAGAGTATTGGAAAGACAAACCGATAGACCGGAACATTTCGCTTTTCCCCTCATGAGTCACCGTATCCCCCTGTTTTAAATAATAAAACATCTGTCGGAAGGTCTAAAGACCCCCTCGTGAACAATCACTTTGCTCGCGTATTGCCTTTAACCCCTCCACGGTACTAGTGTTGCACCTATAGTACCCGTGAGGGGTCCCCACTCGACACCTTTACCTTCGTGGGGTACACGGGTCAACGTACCACAATTCCGAAAAAGTACACCCAATCGGTGGCCAAACCGCCGGTGTGCATATAAGCATCTATGAGCATATTAGCCGAAACCAGCGTATGTTTAAGCACCGCGACACTCAGTCGCTACAATTAGCAATGGAAAAACGGGAATTACTCATGCAATGGGTTTAAACAGTTAACACGATACATCTACTTTATTACACTTGTCATAACGATAACATACACCAAAACTTATTGCGAAAGTACCCACCTCGAAGCGTGAAGATTGGGACACCTCGAATCACGACACGCTCTCGCTCAGCACCTGGACCTAAAGAAGTCCCCAAACGAACGATAAGTCAACATAAACGCACCTTACCGCGAAAACGGAAACCAAGACTGAAAAATACAACATAACCGAGTAACGGCGTCGCTCACGACGCACGGCGGCACCCCCCAGCGCGGCGTCTACCCGCGCGGGCGCCGCCGCCAGCGGGTGGCGTCCCGCGCGGCACGAGGCCTCGCGGCGCGCGCCACCTGCGGGTGGCGCCCGCACGGCGCCTGCCTGCGCGGGTGCCGCCGCCAGCGGGTGGCGCCTTGCGCGGCATAAGGCCGCACGACACGCGCCACTTGCGGGCGGCGCCTCGCGCGGCTCCTACCCGCGCGGGCGCTGCCACCCGCAGGTGGCGCCCGCACGGCGCCTGCCTGCGCGGGCGCCGCCGCCCGCGGGTGGCGCCCCGCGCGGCACAAGGCCGCGCGGCGCGCTCCACCTGTGGGCGACGCACCGCGCGGCGCCTACCCGCGCGGGCACCGCCGCCCGCGGGTGGAGCCCCGCGCGGCACAAAGCCGCACGGCGCGCGTCACCTGCGGGTGGCGCCCGCGCGGCGCCTGCCCCCCCCGCGGTCGCCGCCGCCCGCGGGTGGCGCCCCGCGCGGCACGAGGCCACGCGGCGCGTGCCACCTGCGGGTAGCGCCCGCACAGCGCCTGCCCGTGCAGGCGCCGCGGGTGGCGCCCCGCGTGGCACAAGGTCGCGCGGCGCGCGCCACCTACGGGCGGCGCCCCGCGTGGCCCCTTACCCGTGCGGGTGCCGCCATCGGTGGATGGCGCCCCGCGCGGCGCTTGGTCGCGCGGCGCGGCGGCGGCGGCGGCGGCGGCGATGACGACGGCGACGGAGGCGGTGATGATGACTTAAGAAAAACACACGAAAACCCCACACGATACCGTAAAACAAACTTCGCTTACCGCGATTCCGACGGGGAAGACGATCCGCTCGCACTCCCGTTTGCAGCACATTGATCGGGGCGATCTGACTCCTCCGCTTTCTTCCTCTCTCTTCTCTTTTTCCTCCGGTTAGGGTTTCGTTCTTTTCTTTTCTTTCTTTTTCTCTCCAGCTAGGATTTTTTCTTTTGCGAAAAGTGGGATTTCCTCTTAGTACGTACGAATAAAACCCACATCCGGTATATATTAACAATTAAATAATTATTTAATTTACACGGGATAAACCCACATTTCTTCGGAAAGCGTGCTGGATATTTTGCACGGATTCCGATGCGCTCATAATCACCGTGACACCAAAAACCCTATTCCGGAAGGTCCCTAGGTCGGATTTTAGATCCGATCGCACCGTCGGTCATCGTTTTTTCGAGCCCTTTTACAGAAAAATACTCGTGCAACACGACGGTCAACTTAAGAAAACTCGATAATTCAGTTTTCCTAAAAAGTACTTTATTAGCAGGAGGGTAAAAATATTACTCGAAAAGTCATGACATTACACAACTCACACTTTATAAGAAGTTTCGTCCTCGAAACTTATTCTCAATCGTCGCTAAACAATTCCGGAAAACATTCTCTCATCTTCGTTTCCAGCTCCCAAGTTGCCTCACGTTCCTGGTGGTTGCTCTATTGGACCTTCATGTAGGGGATGGTCCGATTGCGCAATTTCTTGTCTTCTCGCGCTAAGATTCGCACCGGTGTTTCCTCGACGCTTAAGTCCTCTTGCAGCTCGATGGTGGAAACATCTAGGGCGTGAGAGGGGTCGGGTAGGTACTTCCGGAGCATTGAGACGTGAAACACGTCGTGGACTCGATCAAGATTCGGCGGCAAGGCCAACCGGTACGCCACCGGGCCCACGCGTTCTAGGATCTCGAACGGTCCCACGTACCTCGGACTTAACTTCCCTCTCAGGCCGAAACCTCGGGTCCCCTTTGAAGGTGAAACTCGGAGCAACACATGCTCGCCCACCATGAATTCCAAATCTCGTCGTCTCTGGTCTGCGTAACTTTTCTGTCGGCTCTGGGCAGTCAGCAGTCGTTGCTTGATAAGGCGCACTTTCGCTTCGGTCTCCTCTACTAAATCTGGTCCCAAAAACTTGCGCTCTCCCAAGTCGTCCTAGCATATTGGAGACCGACAGCGACGCCCGTACAGGGCCTCGTACGACCCCATTTGGATGCTCGCTTGGTAGCTGTTGTTGTAGGCGAATTCCACAAGGGATAGGTATCGCGACCACCCCTCACCCAAGTCGAGTACGCATGCTCGGAGCATGTCTTTGAGGATCTGGATCACCCGTTCCGATTGCCCGTCGATTTTCGGGTGAAAAGCCGTGCTGAAATGCAGTTTAGTTCCCATTGCGCGTTGCAGGCTCTGCCAAAAGTTCGACACAAAAGGTGTGTCTCTATCAGAAGTAATGGACCCCGGTATCCCGTGTAACCTCACCACCTCATTGATGTAGGTTTGCTCCAGTCGGTCTCGTGTCCACGTCGTGTGGATGGGTAGGAAGTGGGCCGATTTCGTCAAACGATCTACTATGACCCATATCGCGTCATGTCCTTGTGGCGACCGCGGAAAGCCGGTTACGAAGTCCATCGTAATCCTCTCCCATTTCCATTCCGGCACGGGTAACGGCTGTAGCTTCCCTGCTGGGCGTTGATGTTCAGCCTTTACTTATTGGCACACCAAGCAATGCGCCACGAATCGTGTCACGTCCCCCTTCAATTTAGGCCACCAGAAGGTCTGTTGTATTTTATTATTTCAGTTTATCTCCGGATTGTGGGTTTCACTGTACATAGTTGTATTTTATTATTTCTGTTTATCTCCCTTTTTGGATTTATAGATGTTGTATAGGTGGCTTTTACTTGTATTACAATTTCGGTGGACCGGATTATTGTATCATTATTTATGGGAGATGGATATTGTACTTTTATTTGTCAGTTGTACAGTGATTCAGATTTTTATTACAGCAGTTTTCCTTCAGCTCTGATATCTGTTTAGTTGTTAGATGATACTTTTGCAGGTTGGACGCTTCGCCTATGCGGGATTTCGCATAGGTGGCGGATCTGTTGGCGAGCCCGGGTCGCGGTTTCGACCCCGGGCGTGACAACACAGTCAGCTGTAGCAGAATCCCCCGCCTGCGCTAAGCCATCCTGACCGCTCAACAACGGCTGTCTCTCACCCGAAGGGTGTGGAGGCGAAACTCGGTCTGCCTGGAGACCTGTCGGTGAAGCTCCCGGTCGCAGCTAGGAAGTGGTAGGAACAGATGTCGAAGAAGGAGCTGTCGATGGCGCATAAGGGCAAGTAGCTCGGACGTGGCCAGACTGTCCACACCAATAACAGCGGCCAAACCTCAAGTCAGAAGTATCTGAAATGTGCTGACCCCTGTAGAAAATGCACCTAACTGTAGACTGGGGTTGTCTCGCCTGCTGCTGCTACTGCCTATGCCGCTGAGGCCCCTGCTGCCGCGACTGTGACCTCTGCTAGGATGCGGTAGGGGCCAATGCTGAAGAAGGTGCTACTAAGGTCCGAAAGGGGCACGTAGATCGGATGTGGCCTGACTGCCCACATCGGAAGCATCGACCCTCCCTCAAGCCACAGGTATCTGATGGATGCTGCCCCCTACAGAAAATGCACCGGACCGACGCCCGAGACTGTCGAGACTGCTGCTGCGGTGGCCTCTGAGATCTACCAGGTCCTCGTCGATCAAGACGCCCACGGTTTGAAGACTGGGGCCGCGGGGGTCGTGGTGGTCTCCCTGAACTGGCCTGTCCATCATCATCTAGGGCTGGGCGTTTCCTGTCTGGACGTTGCTCTGAAACCCCGGCCCCCTCGCCAACCGCCAAGTCACCCTGCTGCGCAAGCAACTGCTCACTACAAGAAAAGGCGCATGTAGAGGCGGTTACGTACAGACGATTGTTACAACCGCCTCTATGTTCTACTATAGAGACATCTTAGAGGCGGTTTTGCACAACCGTTTCTACATGTTAAATTTTTTTTTTCTACATCTTTTTTCTTTTCCCCCTCTTTTCTTTTCTCACAAGAAATCCTAATTTCCCCCCTCTTTTCTTTTCTCCCAAAAATTCTAATTCCCCCCCCCCCCCCCACGCCCCCGGCAAAACCATCTCCCCCCAAAACCATCTCCTCCCAACCCACCCACTCTCCTCTCCCCTCTCCCGTCGGCGGCATCACCGGCGTGGCGTGGTCCCCTCCGTCAGCGGCTAAGGTATGGTCCCTCCCTCCCTTCTCCTCCCCGCCCCCCCAGCCCACCCTGCTGCCGCGCGCAGCCAGCTCCACCACAGCCACCCCCCGCCCGCCCCCCCCCCCCCGCCCCGCGCGCGAGCCAGCCCCACCACACCCCCCCCCCACCCCCCCCGCGCGCCCGCGCGGCGGAGGGGGCGGGGCGGGCGGCTGCAGCGGGGTGGGCTGCGGGGGGGTCTCGTGACCATAGGCGCGTTCACATATTTTTGGTCTTTTCCTAGGTTTTTGACCTTGGAGAGGAGGCTCCAGATAAGGTGCTACACAAATTATATGGCAACTTTGAAAGACTCAAGTCCCTTGGTGATATTGGTGCTACAAATATTCAGAAGAATTTGAGATTAATTGTTAGTGAGAAGGCTCTAAGATGGACCTAGTCTTGAATTCGGATTTAGTTGTTACTCGAGATATTAATCTTTGCTGGCATCCATGAAGCTTATTATGATTTTCTTATTGACACGCTAGTATCTAAATAGGTTGCGGGTGGTGATGGCACTGCAAGTTGGCTGCTTGGAGTGGTCAGCGATCTTAAACTTGCTCAACCACCTCCCATTGCTATAGTGCCTCTGGGAACAGGAAACAACCTTCCCTTTTCTTTCGGTATGGGTAGGCCAAGAAAAATTTTGTACTTTCTGCGAGCTTTATCAACGTAGTGTCTTGTTATTTTATAGCACTGTCATGTTGATGGATAAAGTTCTATCTTCTCTCCCTTTCTCTATGTTAAAAGCTAGCATCTGTTTCCTGTCATTTGTAATGATTAGTGCCCATAAAACTCTGAAAAAACAAAGTTAGAGGAATATGAAAATGATTTGCCAAACTTTTTCCCTGTTTGAAGCTGATTTTGTTGTCCGAGTGTTTGATTCTTCATGAATGTGCTCCACAATGTTCTTTTGTACTGTTTCCTCCAATTGTTTTCTGTATAGTGTTCATGGATATTGTTTCCAATTTCCTTTCCATTTGAAGGAATGAGATTTAATTTTGGTATTCCTGGTAACTACAATTGCAGGGTAAGAAAAATCCTGGTACAGATCGTGAGTCTGTAAAGTCTTTCCTCGATCAAGTGAAGAAAGCAAGAGACATGAAAATTGACAGGTATCAGCTCTCTAACTCTAAGACGTACAGAATCATGTGATGTTATGCAGAATTGTAATGTTATGATGGGCCAACATGATCTCATTTGTATTGTGATTTTGTAATTATAGTTTGATGCCAGCTTGTACTATAGAAAAACCATTGCTTGCAACTTTTTTCTTTGGTAAAAACCATTGCATAATCACTTAATGCCAGGATGAACATTCCTATTATCGGACATTAGGGAGCTACAAAGTCCACTCAGCCTACCCTGCTAACAATTTCTTCTTAACTTAAAAGATAACTCATGTTTAGTTGTTTTTTTTTTTTCATTTAGTTGGCATATTATTATGAGGATGCGGGCTCCCAAGGAAGGTACCTGTGATCCAATCGCGCCGCTTGAATTACCACATTCCTTGCATGCATTTCAGCGTGTCTCAAGTGCAGACTCATTGAATGTGGTAATGCAATCACTTTCTGTTCTACTATATTTTTGAAATCAAGTTTTCTCACTCTGTTAGTTTTCTTTTCTTACTTTCTCTCAGTCACTTCTCTTATTATATACTTGTGTTTTTTATTAGATTATTCTTGTTTATATTAATTGGTCACTCTTCCTTGTTTCCTGCAGGAAGGTTATCACACATTTCGTGGGCGATTTTGGAACTACTTCAGTATGGGTATGAGATTAATTCTATAAAACCTAATGTTTAAAGTGAAATATCAGATAATATCAATGATTATTTACGTGTAAACGATGAAAAGTGTTAGTATCCATTCAAAATAGTTTAGGTGTAAAGGAATTTTAGGCTGACAATCATGCTATCTTGTTTTCATATCTATATATAGTCTACTATCCTGTCTCTAGGTGTAACAAAAATCATCCTAGCTACCATTATACAACATATATAACTAATTAAGTGACACATTGAGATGCATCTAAGCATCTATTGTGTAATGTTGCAGGAATGGATGCCCAAGTATCCTATGCATTTCATTCTGAGCGGAAGCTGCACCCTAAGAAGTTCAAGAACCAGTTAATTAATCAGGTTTATAATTTTCCTATTCAACATTTGTTCAGAAAGCTCTATCCTATTTGTTATTCTTCACATTGGACAATTTAATAGTAGAAACTAAGTACATGCAACATGCCTATTTTGGTATGCTTCTTACCCTGGAGTCGAGCTTCTTGGATTAATATCTGAACAATGGAAGGAAATGGGATGGCAAGGAAAGGATCCATCTACAGATTTCAGGTATTCTTATTCTCATTTTCCCTCTATGAGTGGTTGTTACACATACTTCCATCAAAGTTAGAGAGATGATACATATTCTTCTGCAAGGTTTATGTTACTGTAGTTTCTTTTATTGGTCATATTTATGTTTCTTTATTAATTTCCTATCCTGTTTAAAAAGTAAGGTTTCTTATTTGGAAGCTACTCACAAAATGCAGCTTCGAAGAGAAAAAATTGCTGAAAGAATGAAGAATCTCCAAGAACTTGTTCCAAATTCGAACAAGGTAGGTTCATGCTTCATTTCACATCATACTTCATTTCACATCATTTCACATCTTAAAAGAGTAAATTCTACTCTTCTTTTCTATGTATATTACCAGAGAAGCATCAGCTAGTTCGTTAGTTACTTATCTAATGTTGCTTTCATGTAATCTGATCTTACTATAGTACTTCATACCTTGATTACTTTTCGTAGAAAATATTGTGCTACTATACATCTACTCTTTTTAAACTATTCGATGATGTTGTTAGAGAGATGCGAGAGGAAATGCGACGGGAAATGGATCACTTAAGGACGTCACTACTATCAAATACTCAGGTATATTAATTTGATCACAAGTCATTATTAGTAGTATACTTAAATATTTTTATATTTTCATATCATTGATATATATATTTTACATTGTTGGATAGGGTGCGGGTGGCAATATCAATCCGATTGATGCATTTTCTCCTAATCATCATCAATCATCGAATGCAAGTCATGAACCTACAAGTGAAGAAAACCGTCGAACAATTTAAATTTTTGTAATGTAGAAAACTCGAATATTGACTACTCTTAAAACTATTTACACTTTTTGTTATTTAGTATCTTGCTATATGCTATTGGATATACATTGAATGAGATTGGGTTTTAAATATTTTGATCGAAAATTGGAATGCTAATTTATTGTTAAGACTTGTGTTAATGTTTATATTGTTGATGATATATCTTTTCTGTTGTTGTTGAGACTTGTGTTAATTATATTTTTTGTTGTTTGATGAGAAATGTACTTTTTTTTCTTATATATATTATTAATATTATATTTTATTCTGATTTGGCTGGTAGAAGCAGTTGAAATCGCCTCTATATATTGCCTTTCCATATTAATATGTAGAGGCGGTTTCAACCGCCTCTACAGACTAATATTTGTAGAGGCGGTTTAAACTGTCTCTATAGACTAATTTTTGTAGAGGCGGTTTAAACCGCCTCTATATGTTAAAATTTATTAACTGATTATAAATAATAAATAAATAAATAAAAATGTAGGGGCGGGCATAACCGCCTCTACATAACGCCTCTACGTTTCCCCGGCGGTCGCTAAAACCGCCTCTGCGTTGTAGAGGCGGCGTCTACGCCGGCATTTTAGAGGCGGTTGCGGGAACCGCCTCTACGATTTGTAGAGGCGGTTTAAACCGCCTCTACATTGCCTGAAAACCGCCTCTACATGCGCTTTTTCCTGTAGTGGCTCCAGGCACTGGTCCTGACGAAAGCTCCTCGCCACTAACTGGGTCACCAAGGCCCGCAGTTCTCCTAACTCGGCGGATACCGCCCGCTCAGACTCCTCGGAAGGTGTGGGGATACCCCAGGTGGGAGAACGACGACGGGGCGACATCCTTCCACAGGAAACCAGAAATCAGCAATAAAACCCCACACGACCCAATCTAGCGAAAGTCAAAGACATCCCCCTATTTCTGTAACTTTATGTTGTCTGCAGCCAACATAATTGTTCAACAGAAATAGGATATGTCGATCCCTCTTCACTCACTGGAAGAGTCAAATGACCAAAATCACCGACTTTCGCAAAATATCACGCCACTCACGCCCTATCATCCTAGGGTCTGCCAAAAGCCTAGGGTTTTTCTAAGTCCCAACTGACCTATCCCTAAGCTCCGATACCAACCTAATCTGTCACGCCCCGGGTGTAAACCAGAACCCGGGCCCGTCCACAGATCCGCCGTGCACACAGAATTTCCCGTGTACACGAAGCGCTGGTAACCTGCTCAGATATAAAAGATATAATAAAGGAGCATAAAACAGAGCTAAAATAAAACTACAACATCTCAGACCACAGCTAGAAAGTAAAAGTACAATAAAAACTCTCAAAATATACAAGTGTCTCTCCCAGCTCACCAAATAAGTACAAACAGCTGGCAAGAGCCAGACCCAAAATAAACTACAACTGTCTGAGAAATAAAAGATTACAACTGATACACCACTAAGCTCGCAGTCGGGTAGATGAACTATCTAATCCGCTAACCGCTTACCTCGATCTGCCCGAGACGGCCCTGCAACTCCCGCAGAAGACTCTGCAAAACAAAGGGGGAAAAAAAAGAGAGACAATGGGGGTGAGAACTACTATATAAAACAGTAGTCTCCCTTAGTGGGCAGAACGTCAAACTCTGACGTGCCCACTAGGACTACTAGAGGCAAAAAGGGAAAGAACAGTAGTAAGCTATAAAGGCTACTGATAAGGGAAATTACCACTACTATGCCTCTAAATGCAGTATCAAACGAAATGACTGTATGAATGCATCAGAAAAACAGTATCTGTCCAAATAAACCCAATCTAGCGTCACCAGTAAAGCTGGTACTGCCTGCTGTGCCTGACAAATCGGGTATGCTGGCCGACGCATAACACCGATAAGGGATAGGAGTCTCAAGGACTCAAAATATGTATATCGCACACTCCGGAGTGGCACTCGAGGGGAGCGACCCACACGAGTAAAGTATCTCAGTAACAAGTATCATAAGTATCGTAAATCAGTAGGACTGGATCACAACTCTGATCAAAGTGGGAAAGGTCAACCACTAAAGAAAACTCCGGTCCTCAAACAGATGCAAAAGTACTCAATAAGTGGGAAACTCCGTCCACTAGAGAAATCTGATACCCAATCTGATGCATAAATAAATATCCGGTCAACCGCCCAATATCCACGGTCGCCGCAATACCCTGCTGTCTATAATCAAGTCCTATAACCGACCTCCGGTCAACCGCCCAATATCCGCGGTCACCGCAAAACCCTGCCAACCACAATCCAGCACCACCCGTCCCTGACACCATGGTCCCGGCTACACTACCCCAAACCCCTGCTCGCACCCGAGCAACATAGACCGCCTGACTAACAAGGAAGGAGAAAGGAAAAGCATGGTTTCTCCTAAGTCAAATCCCAATATGATAGTGTAGCAATGAATAGTGGCCTAACTAGGTGTCCATACAAGCATGCAAATGTCCTTTACTTAGCAAAATAAATGCAATTGTCCACGAAATAAAACATGCTAGCAACAAATCATCACGATGGCCTAAGTACCCTATGTACTAGTAAGTCATATGCCGACCTATACACATGCATAATACCCACAAAGATAATAATATAGCCTTCTCATTCATATGATATTAACACTCTAATTCACCAAAGCCATTTGAAAGCAAGTACTAACATATGCCCTTTTTATTTCACATAAGCATGCAATTATTGTTCAAGGGGTGTAATTAGCTTTCTAATATGGAAAATACTCCAATAAGCCTAGTGGGTAGTCAAAAGTAAGAGATTCGCAACAACACCCACCTTGAACGCTAAATCCATGCCCAAAAGTGAAGTCCTCGCCAAGTCCGTCAACCGCCACCAACACTGTACAACATGCCCCAAAAACATACACAATTAAACATACAAAGCTCCAACAAAATCTGTCCAAACACAACAGTCCAGTGTTGCCCTGTCTTCAGCTGCGAGATCTGCTCGAAAAAATCTAGAAAAAATACTGTCACGATCCTCGCGATGAACTGGTCGAAACGAGTACCTGCACGTTCAAATCCGAGTTTCCTATGCTGAGATACAAATTCTGCAAGGGAGCCACCCCGAAACAAACCAAACTCAAAATCTGTAGCACAAAGTTCTGTAAATAGGGTTTTTTCACCTTCGGGAAGAACTCAGAAAATTCCAGGAAAATTTGAGGATGTTCCTTGTGCTATGTAGATGAAAAACGCCTACTGGCACGTCTCAATCCGATGCCTGTGCGCGAAGATATCGCCGAAATACCACAGCGCTGTCCAAAACTCCGCGAAAGAAAAAGGGTCAAAAGGAAGCTCGGGAAACTCCAAGATCAACACGAAAAAAGAGGAAGCTCAAAACACCGAAGTCGGATCCCTACCTGTCGTGAGTCCAACGGCGCAAGAATCGCCTAAATCGGAGGTCGGAGAGTCCGCGCACTGAAATGCTACAAAACGGGTCGCCGGTGAATGAGCGTCGCGCCGCGCCGTAAAAATGAGAACCTCGGTATGTGTGCCACTAAAAAATCCCAGGAATGCTCTGTGGGGTGTAGCTCTGGTGGAGGAAGAAAAGTCCAGTAGAAGTCTCTATAAGAAACTGGGCAGAAAAAGGGGAAAACGGGCCTCAAAGGCCCTATTTATAGTCCACAGCCCACTTATTGGGCTCGGCGGATTCGGGCCCAACTTTCGGGCGCCCGAATCCGTAAAAGGAGTCGGACGAGCTCCCGTCCGATGCGCCCGAATCCACCCCGTGCTGACACGTGTCCCGCACAGCAAACAGCTGTGCGGGGCGCGTCAATCGCCGCCGCGTGGCCCACCCGGGTTAGGGACGCGTGTCGACGCGTGGCACCGCCCGGTCAGGCGGGTAGGTGGCGCCCGCGAATGGCCGGGCGCCACGCGTCCCCCGCCTTGTCACAGTCACACGTGCGGGCAGGCGCAGCCTGGCCGCCTGCCACGCACGCGCCCCGAGGCGCCAGCCCGTGCCCCCGTGCCCCCGTGCGCCGCGCCTCGTGAGCCCGCCAATGGCATGTCGCCACGTGTCCCTGTGCCCGCTCCATGCACCCGCGCGGGGAACTCCGTGGACCGCGGACCCAGCGCCAACCAACCAGGGGTCTAAACGTGTCCCCCCGCTCAAATCCCTGCACCGCCGCTCAAATCCATGCACCGCAGCTCAAACTCCGTTGACCGCGCACCAAAAGCCATCCAATCCACGCCTGCCACGTGTCCTGCGCCGGGCTCATGCACCCAGCCGCGCCGCTCCGTGGACTGAGCGTTGCGAACCGGACAATGACAGGCCGCCACGTGGCAAGCTGGCGGTCCACGGTCCCCCCCATGCACCAGGGACCACTAAAAACTTCCGGGAGTCCGTTTTTAGGCATCCGGACTCAGAATTGAATAAGCAAATAGCCGTTTTCAAGCGTTTTTCCGCGCTGAATCCAAATCCAACCTCTGTTTGGCCCAAAACCTTTTCTAAAATTCGGCAAATGCAGCCGAAGGCCAATCTGATAATAAATACCTCAATGGGTCCATCTGTGCTATCCCTTTGATACACTATGGACCAGACACACCATCAACAGGTGTTTTACACGTTAGATTCACGGGAAATATAGCATGGGAACCTGGACCACTACAGACGGGGTTGGTGCAACCCGGTTTGCGGCGCCCGAAACATTCGGGCGCCCGAAACTGTGGACACCCCGGGGATTAATAGATTTGTTTTTCCCAGCCTAGAACAACAGCTTGTAGCTCTTTCTCTGCTCGGTTTCTCTCAGTGCAACCTTTAGCAAGATTCCTCTTCTAGAGCTACTTCCACCTGTGGATTCCTGGGATTTTTGGTGGCACACACTTCGAGGTTTTCGATTTTACGGCGCAGTGTGACGATTTCTCTTCGGTGATCTCCTCCGTCACATTTCGGTGCACGAGCTCCCCCGGGCTACTCCGATCATCTTTTCCGGCGATTCTTGCGCCATTGGCTTCACGACAGGTAGGGTTACGACTCTCGTGATTTGAGCTTGTCCTCTTTTCAAGTTTTTCTTAGAGTTTCCCGAGCCTTTTTATGACCCATTTTCCACTGCGGAGTTTTGGACAGCACATCTGTATTTCGGCGATAACTTTGCGCTCAGGCATCAGATGGAGGCGTGTCTGTAGTCGTTTTGCATCTACGCAGCGCAAGGAACGTCCTCGAATTTTCCTGGATTTTTCTGAGTTTTCCCCGAAGGTGAAAAATCCCTTTTTCTAGAGCTAAGTGCTACAGATTTTTGTACAGGATTCTTTTGAGATGGTCACCTTGTCGGATTTTTATCTTGATGTACGAAGCTCGGATTGGGACGTGCAGGTTACTGGCGCTTCATGTACGCGAAAAATTTCGTGTGCACAGCGGATCTGTAGACGGGCTCGGGTTCTGGTTTACACCCGGGGCGTGACAGATTAGTTGATATCAGAGCTTAGGGATAGGTCCGTTGGGACTTAGGAAACCCTAGGCTTTTGGCAGACCCTAGAAGGATAGGGCGTGAGAGACGCGACATTTTGCGAAAGTCGGTGATTTATTTATTTGACTCTTCCTGTTTGTGAAGAGGGATAGACATATCCGATTTCTGTGGGACAGTTATGTTGGCTGCAGACAACATAAAGTTACAGAAATATGGGGATGTCTTTGACTTTCGCTAGATTGGGTCGTGTGTTTGGGGTGTGCTGATTTGCGGCTTTGTCGTGGCGAGCGGTGTCTCCCCGACGCTGGGCACTGACTGTGTGCACCTTGGTGTAGCTGTTGGGTTTGAGATGGTTGTTTCGGGCCGGATACCCAGATTTGGAGTCTGAGAGCTCCGGACCCGAGGGGTAGTAGGGTTGGGGGGCAGATCAGCAGCGTAGTGACACAGTTGTCGGGGCAGTGACACAGTTGTCGGAGCAGCGCAGTGACACGTTGTCGGAGCAGCATAGTGACGCATTTGTCGGAGCAGCATAGTGACGCAGTTGTCGGGGCAGTGACACAGTTGTCGGAGCAGCGCAGTGACACAGTTGTCGGGGCAGTGACACAGTTGTCGGAGCAGCATAGTGATGCAGTTGTCGGGGCAGTGACACAGTTGTCGGAGCAGCACAGTGATGCAGTTGTCGGAGCAGCGCAGTGACACAGTTGTCGGGGCAGTGACGCAGTTGTCGGAGCAGCGTAGTGACACAGTTGTTGGGGCAGTGACACTGTTGTCGGAGCAGCACAGTGACGCAGTTGTCGGGGCAGTGACACAGTTGTCGGAGCAGCGGAGTGACACAGTTGTCGGAGCACAGTTGTCGGAGCAGCGTAGTGACACAGTTGTCGGGGCAGTGACACAGTTGTCGGAGCAGCATAGTGACAGTTGTCGGAGCAGCGCAGTGACGCAGTTGTCGGGGCAGTGACACAGTTGTTGGAGCAGCGTAGTGACACAGTTGTCGGGGCAGTGACACAGTTGTCGGAGCAGCACAGTGATGCAGTTGTCGGGGCAGTGACACAGTTGTCGGAGCAACGAGTAGCCCCCTCTGTGCCAACGTTTAGTGCTGGGGCACCGAGGCAGGGTGGATAGTGGACGATGGATAAGCTGTGGGACAATATCGATCGAGTGAGCTAGTTTTGGTGGATAAGTCATTCAGATTCGTGGGATTGAGTATGGAGCCTTTGGAGGCAGGATCGTGTTCGGTGGGAGATAGAGAGTACTTGGAAGCCTTTTGTGTCAAAGAGTTAGCGCAGTTGCTGAACGGCGTGCTCTATGTGTAGGGGGATGAGGCGCATCGGATATGTGTGTCTGAGAGTGGGTTGCGCCAGGATACCTTTTGGTTCGTTGGGTCCCTCCATTTCGGAGTTTGGACGTCCCAATAGAGTAAGCCTCGGGTATGGAGCGTGGCGCTGCAGCTCCTTTGAGTTTGGACCTGCCGCCAGAGGCGAGTTTTGATAAAGGCGCTTGGCACCGGGTGATGGAGGACAAATCAGTCGGAAGAAGCATTCCCGATTTTTTTCCCAGGATGGTGGATTTTTGAGACGCCAGAGGTCGGGCGGACCCCGATGGCAGCACCAGCATCAGTATCGGCAGCAGTGGTGGCATGGATGTGTTACCTGTGGAGAGCCACTTTTGTCGCCCGGTGTGAGCAGAGGCAGAGGTCGTGCTCCCTTTGTGTGGTTGGTTGTTATTTTGTAGGCAGACTGAGCGACGACCACTTGCGTCGAGTGGATGGGTCTGTGCCGCCCGATTGTGGGACGCCACGGTAGAGAATCTGGTTACTGCAGGTATGGTTATATTTCAGCAGCATGAGTTAGGGGTAGGATGGATGCTACGTGCACGGGAGGTTCAGATTTCCAATCACACTTTGCACGTGGAGGAATGTTGTTGGTCCTGCCGGTGTAGATAGGGTCCAGGATAGTGCCGGTAGACCGAATGGTCTTGACTCAGCTGCGGGACTTGGATTGTGTTACTTTGGATGGTTCACTTCGGCTTTGCGAGGAATACCGGTACTTGGATGAGGTGACCATCAGGAACAAGTACCCTTTGCTGAGAATGGAGGATATGTTTGACCAGCTGCAATGGTCTTGTACTTTCTCGAAGATTGAGTTGTAATTTGGTTATCACCAATTGAAGGAGAAGGCTGAGGATTTCCCCGAAGACAGCTTTTAGGATAGTACGGGCAATGTGAGTTCACAGTCATGTCTTATGGATTGGCCAGTGCCCTGCCGCGGTAATGGATTGGATGAACTGGATTGTTCGACCTTATTTGGATGCGTGTGGATTCAGGGAGCAGGGAAATTGCTTATGCATCCCGGCGGCTTAAGGATTTGAGATCAAAGTCCGAGTGATCAGTCGGGGGACTTTATTTTGGATACCTCGGGAGTATGGAGGTATTTGGATCGAGCTTTTGTGCCGATGGACTCGTGGTTGGTTCACTGAGGGGGGGCCCTGGGAGGAGTGGATGCTTTTGCCGATGCAGGCTACTTGGTCACTCGAGCGGTTAGCCCAGCTGTACTTGGATGAGGTGGTGCGGTTTTTCTAGAGTGCCCGCCTCTATTTTGTTCTAGTTAGAGACCCGAGGATTGCATCGCGTCTCTGGAGGAAGTATTAGACAGCCTTGGGAGCTTGAGTGGTGGATGATTGGATATATAGCCCCCCTACATAGTTGAGGTTCCGGCTTGAGGAATGACTTTAGTTTCGAGGACGAAACTTTCTTTTAGTAGGGGAGGATGTGATGACCTGGATCTCCGCAGAGCTGTTGCAGTGCGATGGGTGGCTTCTGAGGGCCTGTACTGTATGTTGTGTTGGTTTTAATATATAAGGATCCACAAGGATCTAAATAGGTACTATCAAACACCTAGAGGGGGGTGAATAGGTGTAATATTTAAAAAACAAATCTCAGTGCAAAATAAAAACCAATGCGGAAAATAAAAATAGCACACCGAGATATACGTGGAAACTCCAATCCAGGAGAAAAACCACGGGACCAACACGCAATAACAATCCACTAAGAAAAGAAGAATAACAAGGTGATTACCGACTCCACGGACTCAAACCCCTCCTTCAACTTCTTCGGACCTTGCGCTCACCGATTGCACGTCCACTGCACACATTCGAATCCACGAACGCCACTCGAATCCACGAGCACACGTTTCGAATCCACGAAACGCCTTCAACACACCGAATCCACGGTGCTACGTCGAATCCACGACGTAAATTTAGCCGATAAAGAAATATAGGCTTCGATGGTGATCCTTTGCTTAGATTATCATTGAAGAACCGTAGAAAGAAATTCTAAGCAAAGTTTAGATCAATTCGACAAAAGATAGATCTTGGAAGAACCGTCGAATTGACCTAAAAGAGGCTAAAAAGAAAAACGGTAAAAACCTAGCCTCTAGGGTTGCTCACGAGTGTTTTCTTATTTTTTCGGTTGATTTTGAGAAACCCTAAATGTCTATTTATAGGTTAGAAACCTTTGGAAAGAGATAAGAATCAAAAACTTACCTTATCTGGAGTTTTTCAGGACGACGATCCGGATCGGAATTTCTGCGATCCGGATTGTCGTAACGAGACAGGCAATTCCAGAAAAACAAGGGTTCGGGATCCGGATTGAAATGGCCGATCCGGATCGTTCATATATTTCAGCAAAAACCAATGTTCGGGATCCGGATCAGAATTGGCTTGGATCCGGATTGGATTTGCATATGAACCAACACCCTTCGGGATCCGGATTGGATTGTCTGATCCGGATCCTGAACATGTCCCATGTCCAGTTTTTGATTTTTATGCAATAAAAAATTCATCCAAGTGTTTCTACACTATAAGAAGTATTCGGATCACCAAAATTATTTAGTTAAACATACCTGATCAATCCGAACTTAAGATTGATGCAATTGATCCACAATTCTTCACCTTCAATCTTCAAGACTCAAAACACTGAGTGCCAACTTGAGCTCTTCTCTGAGTCTTCGATTGCTGATTGACAATTTGATCACTTCAAGACTCCGACTCAGTTTACTGACTTGACTCACGAAATATGCCAACACCAAAATGCCGTAACATGTTGGAGGTGTTTGTGCACAAATTGGACACAAGTGTTGGACTCAGGGATTAAAATGGATCACGAGGGTAATCGGATGATCCCGTTGAATGTTTAGAAGGGGTTTCGCTTGAAACAGACATTAGAATTGGACTCGGTGCAAAATTTGGGTTAAAAATATTTGTCTGGATGCATTCGGCAAATTTTGGAGTTAGAATTTGGCAAATCGGACAGCGGATTTGGACTCGGCGCGCGAAAACGATGAAAATGGGCTATTTATTTGTATCTTTCGGAGCCCGAATGCGGAAACACCGTTTTTGAGGCATTGTGCACTGTTCCGGCGGCTGGCGGGCAGCGGCGGAGCGCGGCGGTGCGGGCTCGGGCAGGCACGCGGGCGCGCGGGCAGGCGCGCTGTCCACAGGGCCGGCGTGCACCGGAGGGTAGGACACGTGGCGTCTCCCGGTTGGCCGGTTCGCGAGGCGCAGTTCACGGAGTGGCGCGGGGTGTATGGTGGATCGGGCGGGGCCACGTGGTGACCGTTGGTTAGCCGGTCCACATGTGCTCAGTCCACGGAGCTGGTGAGGTGGCCTCGGGATTTGTGCCTGGCAGGGGGCGCAGGCGGCACGTGGGCGCGTTGACGCTCGATTCCCGCGCGTGGGCATGCCACGCGTCGGCTTCCGCGGTGGGCCACGCGACACGTAGTGAGCGGTGGGTTTTGCCATTCGCTGTTTGGCGATGACGTGGCGCGATGGGAAGCTTTCGGGCGCGGTCGGACGGGGTTGGTGCAACCCGGTTTGCGGCGCCCGAAACATTCGGGCGCCCGAAACCGGGGACACCCCGGGGATTAATGGATTTGTTTTTCCCAGCTTATAAATAGGCCGAGAACAACAGCTTGTAGCTCTTTCTCTGCTCGGTTTCTCTCAGTGCAACCCTCAGCAAGATTCTTCCTCTTCCAGAGCTGCTTCCACCTATGGATTCCTGGGATTTTTTGGTGGCACGCACTTCGAGGTTTCCGATTTTACGGCGCAGTGCGACGATTTCTCTTCGGTGATCTCCTCCATCGCATTTCGGTGCACGAGCTCCCCCGGGCTACTCCGATCATCTTTTCCGGCGATTCTTCTGCCATTGTCTTCACGACAGGTAGGGCTACGACTCTCGTGATTTGAGCTTGTCCTCTTTTCGAGTTTTTCTTGGAGTTTCCTGAGCCTTTTTATGACCCATTTTCCACTGTGGAGTTTTGGACAGCACATCGGTATTTCGGCGATAACTTTGCGCTCAGGCATCGGATGGAGGCGTGCCTATAGTCGTTTTACATCTACGCAGCGGAAGGAACGTCCTCAAATTTTCTTGGATTTTTCTAAGTTTTCCCCGAAGATGAAAAATCCCTTTTTCCAGAGCTAAGTGCTACAGATTTTTGTACAGGATTCTTTTGAGATGGTCACCTTGTCGGATTTTTATCTTGATGTACGAAGCTCGGATTGGGACATGCAGGTTACTGGCGCTTCGTGTACGGGGGAAATTCCGTGTGCACGGCGGATCTGTAGACGGGCCCATGTTCTGGTTTACACCCGGGGCGTGACAGACGCGATCTGGGTCATAGTGGATCGACTGGCGAAGACGGCTCATTTCCTACATGTTCATACGACGTGGACACATGACCGTTTGGCGCAAGTCTACATCAACGAGGTTGTGAGATTGTACGGGGTACCGGCATCGATTACTTCGGATAGAGACACACGATTCGTGTCAAACTTTTGGCAAAGTTTGCAGTGGGCTTTAGGAACCAAACTGCTTTTCAGCATAGCTTTTCACCCCCAGACCGACGGACAATCAGAACGGGTGATCCATATTCTCAAGGACATGCTCCGAGCGTGCGTACTTGGCTTGGGTGAAGGATGGTCACGTTATCTACCCCTCGTGGAATTCGCCTACAACAACAGTTACCAGGCCAGCATTCAGATGGCGCCGTACGAAGCATTGTACGGGCGTCGATGCCGATCCCCTATTTGTTGGGATGATTTAGAGGAACGGAAGTTCCTGGGACCAGACATAGTAGAGGAGACCGAGGCAAAGGTGCGCCTCATCAGACAGCGGTTGTTGACCGCCTAGAGTCGGCAGAAGAGTTATGCAGACCGAAGACGTCGTGACTTGGAGTTTCAGGTTGGGGAGCACGTTTTGCTCCGAGTCTCACCATCCAAGGGGATCAAACGGTTCGGCTTGCGGGGCAAATTGAGCCTGCGATTCGTTGGACCTTTTGAAATCCTAGAGCGCATTGGCCCGGTAGCTTATCGTTTAGCTTTGCCGCCAAACCTCGATTGGGTGCACAACGTTTTCCATGTTTCAATGCTCCGGAAATACCTCCCCGATCCGTCGCATGTTCTTGATGCTTCTGCTATTGAGCTTCGAGAGGACTTGAGCTTTGATGAGACACCGATGCGAATTTTGGCACGGGAAGACAAAAGTTGCGCAACCGGGTGATCCCCTATGTGAAGGTGCTGTAGAGTAATCATGAAGAGCGTGAAGCGATTTGGGAGTTAGAATCAAAGATGAGAGAGTTATTTCCTGATTTTTTTTTAGCACAGGTTGATGTTAAGTTTCGAGGACGAAACTTCTTTTAAGGGGTGTGTGATGTAGTATCATGACTTTTCCTGTCCTTTTTTTATTTTCTTTTTAATAAATTAGTTTATTAGGGAAAATAAATTATCAAGTTTTCCTGGGTAGACCGTGGTGGTTTGCGGATATTTTTCCATGATAGAGCCCGAGAAATGGTGAACGGCTGAGCGATCGGATTTGAAATCTGAATTACGGATCTCCCGGATTGAGCCTTTTGTGTTAACGGGTACGATGGGATAAGTCGAACCCGTTAAGGCCTTGGTGCATCAAAATCCGCGCCGATTGTTACGGCATTTTGGTGTTGGCATATTTCGTGAGTCAAGTCAGTGAGTTGAGTCGGAGTCTTAAAGGGATCAAATTGTCAATCAGCAATCAAAGACTTAGAAAAGATTCAACAAGAGCTCAAGTTGGCACTCAGTGTCTTGAGTCTTGAAGATTGAAGATGAAGAATTGTGTATCAGTTACATCAATCTCAAGAAGAAAGTATTCAAAAGGATCAGGTATGTTTAACTAAATAATTTTGGTGATCCGAATACTTTCTTATAGTGTAGAAACACTTGGATGAATTTTTAATTGCATAAAAATCAAAAACTGGACATGGGACATGTTCAGGATCCGGATCAGATGATCCAATCCGGATCCCGAAGGGTATTAGTTCATGTGCAAATCCAATCCAAGCCTATTCTGATCCGGATCCCGAACATTGGATGTTGCTGAAATTCATGAACGATCCGGATCGGGCCTTGCGATCCGGATCCCGAACCCTTGGATTTCTGGAATCGTCAATCTCGTTACGACGATCCGGATCGCAGTAAATCCGATCCGGATCGCCGTCCTGAAAATTTCCAGATAAGGTAAGTTTTTGATTCTTATCTCTTTCCAAAGGTTTCTAAACTATAAATAGACATTTAGGGTTTCTCAAAAACGTGGGGGAGCACGGCCGATCAATTTATAAAACACTTGAGAGCAACCCTAGAGGCTAGGTTTTTATCGTTCTTCTTTATAGCCTCTTTTAGGTCAATTCGATGGTTCTTTCAAGAACATATTTTTTGTCGAATTGATCTAATCTTTGCTTAGAGATTTTTCCCATGGATCTTCATTGATAATCTAAGCAAAGGATCACCATCGAAGCCAATATTCTTACCGGCTGAGTTTGCGTCGTGGATTCGACGTGGCACCGTGGATTCGGTGTGTTGAAGGCGTTTCGTGGATTCGAAACGTGTGCTCGTGGATTCGAGTGGCGTTCGTGGATTCGAACGTGTGCAGTGGACGTGCAAACGTTGGAGCGCAAGGTCCGAAGAAATTGAAGGAGGGGTTAAATCCGTGGAGACGGTAATCACCTTGTTATTCTTCGTTTCTTAGTGGATTGTTATTGCGTGGACATCCAACCGGTCAGCGCAAGGTCCGAAGAACTTGAAGGAGGGGTCGAGTCCGTGGAGTCGGTAATCACCTTGTTATTCTTCAATTCTTAGTGGATTGTTATTGCGTGTTGGTCCCGTGGTTTTTCTCCTGGATTGGAGTTTCCACGTAAATCTCGGTGTGTTGATTTTTATTTTCCGCATTATTTTTATTTTTGCACTGAGATTGGTTTTTATAATATTACACCTATTCACCCCCCTCTAGGTGTTTGATAGTACCTATTTAGATCCTTGTGGATCCTAAATAACTCTACAATTGGTATCAGAGCGGGTTTTAGGTTTATCTATCATAATGGGTGAAAGTGGTAATATTTTTAGACCTCCTCTTTTTGATGGGACCAATTATGCATATTGGAAAATGCGGATGAGAGCTTTTCTCATCTCTATTGATGAGCGGGTATGGCAAACCGTTGAATACGGTTGGGTGCATCCTGTTGAGGAAGTAGGAAATTCTACTACCCCAAAACCTCGCTCTAGATGGTCTAAAGAGGAAATCGAAAGATCTTCTTACAATGGGAAAGGTATGAACGCTTTTTTAATTCTCTTTCCTCGACTGAGTTTTCGAGAATTTCCGCGTGTGAAACCGCGAAGGAAATTTGGGATATTCTCAAAATTACACATGAGGGTACTAATCTTGTAAAAATTCAAAAGCTCCAGATGCTTACAAGTCAATTTGACTCTATTCATATGGAAGAGCATGAATTGTTTACAGATTATTACACTAGACTTCAAGATGTAATTAATACATGTGCTAATTTAGGAGAAAAGATCCCGGAGTCGAAAATTGTAAGAAAGATTCTTCGGACTCTTCCGGAACGGTTTAGGGCAAAGGTTACCGCCATTGAAACCGTTAGTCATCCGGATGAGATGAGTGTAGAGGAATTAGTAGGTGCTTTGCAAACTTATGAGATGACTTTTCCTACTAATCAAAATTCTTCCAAGTCTTCTTCTAAGCTTACAGGTATTGCATTCAAATCAACAAAGGAAGAAGATGACGAATCGAGTTCCGACGATGAAATCTCTTTTGCCGATTTTGAAGAACAACTGGCGCGGATCACAAAGAAATTTCGTCGGAAATTTTGGAAGAATCGAACCGATGGATCTTCATCCACGAAACCATCTAAAGGATCATCGGGTTCTAAATCCTCTAAACTCAAAGGCGTTGCAAAACCTTCTAAAGAAAAAGAAAACGATGATTTCGAAGGGGAAATCCGATGCTATCGATGTAAAGGCTACGGCCATATTTCAACGGATTGTCCTTCTAAGAAATCATACAAAAAGAAGGCTTTGCAAGCAAATACTTGGGACGATTCTAGTTACGATGAATCGACCTCAAGTGAAGAGGAAAAAGAAAAAATTGTTGCTTCTCATGCCTCTCAAATTCCCTCTTCTAAATTGTGCTTATCATCTTTAGTCACTGACTCTATTCCTTTGATTTTGCATGAAACATCAACATCCGGAGGAGAGTCATCAAGTGAGGGGGAGTCGGACGAAGAAGAACTCGTTGAGGCATACCAACAACTTCTTGCGGAATCAAAGAAGATGGCCAAACTTAACAAGAAGTTGAGGAAGCAACGACAAGAAGTTCAAGACGAGAATCAAGCTTTAAAGATCAAACTTCATGATCTCGAGGAGGAACATGGACGGGTTTTAGACAACAATAAAATCCTCCAAGAAAAGCTAAACCAATCGGAGACAAACGCTAAATCATATATGGACAAGATTGGTTTTCTTGAAAAGCAGTTTGAAGAAATTCATGTCACCAACCAAGCTTTGACCAAGCAAGTTCATCAACTTAAATCCGACATACAAAGGCTTTCAACCGGTTCCAAGAAACTTAATTGTATGTCCGGATTAGGTCAAGCAAGCAAGGTTGGTTTGGAATT
This sequence comes from Tillandsia fasciculata, assembly GCA_029168755.2. Lineage (NCBI taxonomy): Eukaryota > Viridiplantae > Streptophyta > Magnoliopsida > Poales > Bromeliaceae > Tillandsia > Tillandsia fasciculata. The sequence goes on along the minus strand of CM054947.1, from coordinate 19,385,764 downwards.
TAAAAAGGACCAAACTGCACATGCTTCAAGTTCCACAATAAAATCGAAAGGAAGGACATGTCACCTTTGTGGACTTGAAGGACATTTGGTGAAGAATTGCCCGAAAAAGAGAAAGAAGAATTCTTCGGCAACTTCATCTACAGAGCGAACTCAACGGATTCAAAAGACATATCAAGTCAAAGGAGTTCACTCAACCCACCAAAGGTCCGAGCCGCAACATCAATCTTTCAAGTGGATCACTGCACGGCAAAGACCTAAGGTGGACCAACAGTCAAAGCTACCAACCCCCGGGCACAACGAATCAAGACAACCCAAAATCCAGCGATTTTGGATTCGGAAAGGTGATATCTTTCCTTGTCTTAAGTTCTAAATAGCTTATGACTGTGTGTAATGCTTTGATTGGTTTTCCCTTCATATTTTTCTTAATCTCTGCATTACATGTTTTTTCAATGCTCTTGGTTTTATGTTTTGTTTTTTTTTAAACAAAAGGGTTTTAACGAACAAGTGCATTGAATAAAAAGGGGCTTAACGTTCATTCACTCCAAATTAAATTTTTCTTGGATTATCAACTTGACTCCATATTCATAATCTTGAAGACACTTCATTTAAAGGAGTTGTTTAATTGAGCATTGGCTAAATTGACTTTAATTGCATCCTTTCACGCATTTAGAAATTTATTATGCTTTTGATATCATAATATTTCAATGTTGCAATGATCATTTATGTTAATTAATTCATCTTTTAAGTGATCAAAGTCAATTTCTCTCTCAATGATCTCTTGGTATAGTCATTATCATATTTGATTGCTTAGTCGAGTATGAATTGCGAGATCAATCTTTGGTTGAATACCTTATATATTAAATAATTGATAGCCAATTGAGGGGGAGTCAATGAAATGTAAAATGCTCAAAAGATGTGGAAAGAGTTACATCCCAATGAGGAGTGTGAAAACTACCACCACATGGAGGAAAAGAAAAAGAAAAAGATACTCCATGAATGCAAAGCAAATTTTTGTTTCAAAAATGTTGATGAAATGCATAATGAAATATTTGACTCAGTCATATTTCATGGTTGGTATAAGGTGGGATTTTTGTTAAAAGATGCTCGAAGAGCCACTCCTTCAACAGATTGTCTAGATATATTATCTAACTTATCGGGGATTTCAAACATCTATTGATCTTTGTATTTCATTTTCTTTACCAAAATTGATGATTTGATAAAGGCATTACTCATAAGATCAGGTTAGATGTAATTGAAAGTGGTCAACTTTAAGAGTTTTAATTTTCATAAATTTTCGTTTCATTTTTGAGTATTTTTGATAGATTTGGTATAATCTATTTCTTGTTGCATGAAACGATGACTTTTGTTTAAAGTTGATACGCTAAAGTGCTTACATACTCTTTCTGGTTTTTATTTTTCTAAATTATTCTAATGAAAGAAATTTGGATTGAATGACATCTATGTGAATTCATTGTTCTTCAAAGCACTTAAATGGATTTCTTGATGGAATACAAATCGGTATTTGAAAAGATTCTAAATTCTGGATTTGTTTCAAGAAATTATTTGATTTTTGCTTTCTGGTACCGGCACGCAATCTGCATTTTTGTTATATACCGGAACTGAGCTTTTATCTCTCTTTCTCTATGAACTAATGTTGTTAGTGATTTCCTTTTGTCTAGTATGTTCACTGTTTGACAATTTGTGACAAAAAGGGGGAGAAGAGAAATGACGGAGATGAGATCATCAAGAGAGGACAAACGAAAATAGAAAAATGGGGGAGAACGGAAAATGATGATCGTATCACAAAGGGGGAGAACATAGATGCTCAAGAACATGGAGAACATGGAGAACATGTTAGAGATGCTCAAGATAGGGGGAGACAAAGAAAAAATTGAAAGAGCCGAAAAACAAAAGAACCAAAAGGAAGACGGATCAAATGTAGGATTTTAATTTCTAACGACTAACGTTTGATTTTGTTTGGAGTTTTGTTTTGCAGGAATTACATCACTTTAAGACTCCAAGTCCTAAGTCATAGAGTATGTTCTAGGACTGTTTGGTTCAAATGTAATTTTGTATTTATTGGATCTTTCACGCAAAGAAAATCAATGTTTTGGTGATGACATTGAATTTCGAATTTTTTGGTTTAAGATGAGTGACTTGAGCGTTTTTATGTATTTTTGGGTTTTGTCACGAAATTGCCAAAGGGGGAGATTGTTACGGCATTTTGGTGTTGGCATATTTCGTGAGTCAAGTCAGTGAGTTGAGTCGGAGTCTTAAAGGGATCAAATTGTCAATCAGCAATCAAAGACTTAGAAAAGATTCAACAAGAGCTCAAGTTGGCACTCAGTGTCTTGAGTCTTGAAGATTGAAGATGAAGAATTGTGTATCAGTTACATCAATCTCAAGAAGAAAGTATTCAAAAGGATCAGGTATGTTTAACTAAATAATTTTGGTGATCCGAATACTTTCTTATAGTGTAGAAACACTTGGATGAATTTTTAATTGCATAAAAATCAAAAACTGGACATGGGACATGTTCAGGATCCGGATCAGATGATCCAATCCGGATCCTGAAGGGTATTAGTTCATGTGCAAATCCAATCCAAGCCTATTCTGATCCGGATCCCGAACATTGGATGTTGCTGAAATTCATGAACGATCCGGATCGGGCCTTGCGATCCGGATCCCGAACCCTTGGATTTCTGGAATCGTCAATCTCGTTACGACGATCCGGATCGCAGTAAATCCGATCCGGATCGCCGTCCTGAAAATTTCCAGATAAGGTAAGTTTTTGATTCTTATCTCTTTCCAAAGGTTTCTAAACTATAAATAGACATTTAGGGTTTCTCAAAAACGTGGGGAGCACGGCCGATCAATTTATAAAACACTTGAGAGCAACCCTAGAGGCTAGGTTTTTATCGTTCTTCTTTATAGCCTCTTTTAGGTCAATTCGATGGTTCTTTCAAGAACATATCTTTTGTCGAATTGATCTAATCTTTGCTTAGAGATTTTTCCCATGGATCTTCATTGATAATCTAAGCAAAGGATCACCATCGAAGCCAATATTCTTACCGGCTGAGTTTGCGTCGTGGATTCGACGTGGCACCGTGGATTCGGTGTGTTGAAGGCGTTTCGTGGATTCGAAACGTGTGCTCGTGGATTCGAGTGGCGTTCGTGGATTCGAACGTGTGCAGTGGACGTGCAAACGTTGGAGCGCAAGGTCCGAAGAAATTGAAGGAGGGGTTAAATCCGTGGAGACGGTAATCACCTTGTTATTCTTCGTTTCTTAGTGGATTGTTATTGCGTGGACATCCAACCGGTCAGCGCAAGGTCCGAAGAACTTGAAGGAGGGGTCGAGTCCGTGGAGTCGGTAATCACCTTGTTATTCTTCAATTCTTAGTGGATTGTTATTGCGTGTTGGTCCCGTGGTTTTTCTCCTGGATTGGAGTTTCCACGTAAATCTCGGTGTGTTGATTTTTATTTTCCGCATTATTTTTTATTTTTGCACTGAGATTGGCTTTTATAATATTACACCTATTCACCCCCCTCTAGGTGTTTGATAGTACCTTTTTAGATCCTTGTGGATCCTAAATAACTCTACACCGATTGTTTTAGAACTTGGCTTAGGTGGCACTCTTATCTAGTAGCTAGTTAGAGAATCCCTTTTCTCGCATTTAGGGGATTCTACGTAAGATAGAAATAAAGTTTATTTTCTGTATTATTTTCTCGAAAAACAGAAACCCTAGTTCGGGTAGAGGAGAAAGAAAAGAGAAAAAAAGAGAGCGGATTTCCTATCTTCCTCGATCAACGTGCCGGAAGCCAGGAACGAGACGTCACCGTCAACGGGGAGCGGATCCGGATCCTCACTACCGCGAGGAGCGAGATCGGGTTGTCTTCTCCATTAGAGCAAGGTTAGCGGCGTTTATCTCTCGCATATCGTCGTTTTAGGGTTCGGCGTTTTTGGCTTTTAGGGTTTGGCGTTTTTGGCTTTTAGGGTTTCGCCGTTCTTTGCTTTGTTTCGCTTTTGCCGTCGCTGCCGCGATGCCCTAGAGCACCGCTGCCGCGATGTCCCGGAGCACCACCGCTGCGATGTACGGACGCGCCGCCGCCACGTGACCGCCGCCGCACCACCTGCGGCCCGCGGGTGTCACGCCCCGGGGTCGAAACTGCGACCCGGGCTCGCCAACAGATCCGCCATCTGTACGGAAACTACCGCACAGACGAAGCGTCTACCCTGCAAGTCAGATCTAAAACTAAAACATTATCAGAGCTGAGACTAAAAACCAAATGCTAAAGAAATCAATACTGAACATCTGATATAAGAAAAAAAAATCATCTCCACTAATACATAAATCCTCAAAATACAATGTCTCGCCCTCTCAGTACAAATATCCAAATCTCTCAGATTGTTCAGTACAAATGTGGAATCATAAAAATAATACAGGGTACGTCTACCTCTGACTCAAATGCTGGTAAGGAACTACTCGGCCACGTCCTTACCTCGATCAGCTGTCTCCGCGCGAGCTAAGCCGGAACAGCAGCCTCAGGAAATCTGTCACCGCAGCAGGTGTGAGATCTACTACAGAAGGTAGATCTCAGTGGGTACCGTCATCAATATCCACGGTATGCCCACTAAGTCTACTGGAGGCACCATAAATAGGTATGCAAATAGAAAAAGGGTAAGCTGGAAAGGAACTACAGCTAACATGTATCAACATCATGCTCAAGGAACTCTACTCTGACCCTGCTATGCATACACTCTCACTACTAATAATATGCCTCAAGTACCATGCTCAAAGGAAAACTCATCTATGAACATGCTATGCAATCACTCTCTCAATATCACCCAATCTCAATGACTGCCTCATAGGGTCCAGTCAAGCCTGCGCCAAACCTACTGCCACCTCATCCCCACTGGGACGGGACTTACGTAGGGCGTCCCACACGGACTATCTCAATCTCAAGCGAACTCTAGTGTATCAACTAGTCGCATCATCAACACGCACCCGGGGCATAGCTCGAGGGGAGCGACCCCACCGAACTCAAGTATCACATCTGTCACAACTGTCTCAATAGCGGCACATGCAGGCTATAATCCACGATCAAACAGATCGGTATCTCAAAGCTCAACTCTCTCACAACTATGTCGGAGAACCCTCAACGACTCAATCTGATAATGCACGACCCGTGGCTGAGTCGGGAAACCTCAACGACTCGATCTGCCAGAACCCCCAAAACTCTCAAAGCTAAGTGGGAGAACCACCTCCACCACTAAATCAGGACACGACCCATGATCTAGAGTAAACCCATCAATCCCAACAAGGAAGAGCGATTCTCAAGACACTAGAAACTCAACATACAATGCACTAAAAATTCGCTCGGCCCTCTGGCACGAGCGTACATGCAATCTGAACCAACTCAACCCCTCGGGGTGCTCACAATATTTTAAAACCATTTTTAAAACTCAGTTTTTCATTAAAACCGGTCCGACGATTTTTAAAACGGTTCAGATGCCTATCTAATGCTAACTAACCATGCAATCTAGTGTCAAATCATGCCTAGATCATGCTAAAAATATTAGGGGCTCATAAATGTCTTCCTATAATTTTCTAGGTAACTATCAGATTTAACAGATATAAAAACAGTAAACTATACATGTTCAACATGCGTACAGAAGCTTTAGGGGGCATCCCATAAATCTTGAAGAAATTCCAACCCACATGGAAAGCTTTCCGCAGGCTATCGCTGAAGTCGGGGTCGCGCCGAAATCACGATCTGACGAAAAACTGAAACTGCGCCTCGCGCGCGCGCGCACTGTCGCGCACCTCGGAAAGATCCCCGGAGCTCAACCAGCAAACTAGAGTCTGTTGGGTTGTATGAAATATGGATCTAAATAGGGAAAAAAATACCTAGAGGGGGGTGAATAGGTGTAAACAATAAACACTCAAAAAATCATTGCGCAATAAAACCCAATGCGGAAAAATAAATGAACACGCAAGATTTTTACGTGGAAAAACTCCAAACCGGAGTAAAAAACCACGGGACCGATAACACGGTGAAATCCACTAGAATTAACACACGTACAAGGTGATATAACGTACTCACAGACGACTCAACCTTTTACCATACGCTCCTAGTAGATCTTCTCCGCTCGCTCCACGACGCTTCTCGAATCCACGATCTGCACCCAATGCTGAATCCACAGCGTTCAACGTCAAGTCCACGACGTCCGACCGAATCCACGGTCTTCACCCAATAGCACGCTTCGAATCCACGAACGTACCTCGCTCCGAATCCACGAGAGCGGTTGCACCTTGAATCCACAAGGCCACGCGAGTCCACGCGCCGATTTAGGGTAAATCGTTGTTTTTGGGTGGTGATGATCCGCCGAATACTTAGATTAGAAATAGATCGGAAATACCATCTAAGTATTCATTGATTTGATTCTACTCAAAATCTGAGTTTGGAAAACCTAGAATCAAATCAATCAATATAGATGAAGAAACATAGAATTAATTCTATTGATTTCCTTTCTTCTCTATATGAGGATTTTTCTCTTTTCGGCTTATTTTTCTATTAAGTCCCGTTGTTTTCCGATACCCTAAAAATGAATCATAGGGTCTAAATATAGGTTAGAGACCATTGGAAGAAGATAAGGATCAAAAACCAACCGTTTCTGGAATTTTTCAGGACGGCGATCCGGATCGGGATTATTGTGATCCGGATCGTCGTAACGTGATAGACAGTTTCCAGAAAACCAAGGGTTCGGGATCCGGATTGCAAGGTCCGATCCGGATCGTTCATGCAATTCAGCAAAATCCCATGTTCGGGATCCGGATCGGAATGGCCTAGGATCCGGATTGAAATTGCCAATGAACAATCACCCTTCGGGATCCGGATTGCAAGGTCTGATCCGGATCCTGAACATGTCCCATGTCCAGTTTTTGATTTTTATGCAATTAAAAATTCTTCCAAGTGTTTCTACACTACAAGAAGTATTCGGATCACCAAAAATCTTTAGTTAAACATACCTGATCCTTTTGAATTCTTCTTTCTTGAGATTGAGGTATATGATCCAAACTTCTTTCATCTTCAATCTTCAAGACTTAATACTTTCCACGAAATACGCCAACTCAAATTCCGTAACAATCTCCCCCTTTGGCGGTTTCGTGACAAAACACAAATCCACTAAAGAAAATTCAAAAAGGATATTTTTGTTGCTATCACCATACAACAAAAATTTACAATGGAGATCCAAAAATTAAATACATGAGATAAACTCCTAAAACAGACTCTAGACTTAGACATCTGTACTCTCTGCAAAAAGAAATCATTCTTGACAAAAAGAGATCGTTAGATACCTCAAGAATATTTAGCATTCAAAACCTGGCAGAGATAGAGTTTATACTCATCATGACATTTAGTAATTCAGATATGTAATAAGATCACAATCAAACATTGACATATCTTCTAAGCAATAAGATTCCAAATGTCATAACTTTGCTTTGTTAGTAATCAAACAACTTGTTAGTAATAATACATGTCCAAATAGTTAGTCGAATAGTTAGTAGGGACATGCAACAAATCACAAAATAACCAGAAGTTGTGATACTTACCTTTCACCAAAGTCAAAGATTGTTCAAAGTTCGTTCAAAGTTCTCTCTAAACTCTCTCCCCCTTTTTGTCACAAACAAAGCCAAAATGTAGCCAAAACTACAAAATGTAAGGAGAGTTAAAAGTTCCAATAACATGAAAAACCTGAGAACTAAAGCAAACTAAAAATTTAACATTAAAAACCTAAAAACTGAAATCCTGCACAAAAGATTAAAATCCTGCACAGAAGGATGAAAAAGAAAATGAGGCAAAGAGTAATCAATCATCAGATTCAGAGTCTTCAGAGCTCGTACAGCCCATCTTAGAGAACATCTTTTTCACCAGCTTGTTCATTGAATTGACCTTCTTAGTTATGGTAATATGAGCTGCCGTGATGAGCTCAAGCTCATTGGAAATTCTCTTCTGTTCCTTCGAAATCTGTTCCTGCTCAAAGGATAATCGTTGTTGTTCTTTGTAGATGGATGAGACTGATGCTTCATTCGCTGGTGCGGGTGCTGGTTGTGATGGTGATGCGGAAGTGCCGGTACTGGGTTTCGTTCCGGATGCAGGAACTGGAGTGACATGGGGCAACTTATGAAGGGACTTGACAATGGTAGACTCATCGATCATGCTCAAGCATTGATGATAAGTTGTTGAACTAGTATCAACCTGAAATTTCTTTAAGATCCTCATTATAATTAATGGAAATGGAATTCTTTCAGTGGGATGAGGATGCTCAACATATCTCGCCATTCTATTCCAAATAATGTATGGAATGTTGATATTTAATGCCGTTGCCTCTGACGGATGTCCTAAGAGATACAAAAACAGCAACCGATCCCATCTCACGACTTTCGTCTGCATATTTGGAAGGATATTGTAACATGTGATGAAGTTTAGAAATCTGTACTCAAGACGAAGTTCTTTGGATTTGACAGATTTCTCCGTTGATTGTGTTCCCTCTAAACAAATTCCCTCTATAACTTTTTGCCACATCGTGTTTGTCAAACCTATTCCCTTCAAGTAATTAATTCCTGTCTTGCTGGCTTGCATTCCCAAAACCTCGCCAATCAAATGTGGAGTAATCTTAAATCTTGTGCCTTGGATATTCATGTAAAACTCCATTGGACCGTTTTCAAACTCTCGAAGGTGCCGTGCATTTGTATAGAAGGTCCTCACGTGATGCAGACAGTAGCCAAGCGTTTCTGGGAATCGGCATACTTGAATAAGGTTCGCTTGTTCAATCAGAACACCAAACTCAGGGGAGTGACCTCGTAGAGCCTCAATGTTAACATGCCTCTCGCCAATGCATTCACGATGTGCAAAAGCTCTAAGGCGATCAGTGTTAACGAACACTTCTTCCACACGTGGCGGGGAGTCAGGAGCTATCGGCGTGTCAACATCAATGTCCCGTCGTAGTCCAAAGCGTCTAGTTACTCGTTTTCTTTTCACAGAGATGGTTGGTGCAGCCATAGGTGCTTTTCCTGTGTCCATGGTTGCCTTTCCCTTTGAACCATCGGAGGCTTTTCCTTTTGAACTATCAGACGCCTTTTGTTCAGGTTTAACAGGCAATGATTCATCATCGTCTGTCAACTTATCCCAGTCTACTCCATCATTGTCTGCTTCAGTTTCTGAGTCACTGATAAGATCAAATTCACCTTTTCGTTGAAGTTTCTTGGCTCTTTTTAATTTGTTTGTAGCTCGAGTATGTACCATTGAAACCAAGAGAAGAATGATCCATGAGAATGCCATTGATCAAGGTGCTTTTAAGAAGATTGAAATCCTGTGAGGAACAACTCAAGAACACGAAAAACCGTCAGTTTTTAAAAATTTGAAAAATTGTACCCAAACAATCATAATCATGTAGAGAAGCCAAGAATCAAATTAGTTTTGCAAAAAGAATTTTAAAAATAGATCAATTGCATGATTTTCAAAAATTCCTATTATATGCCCTAAAACAGAATTTTTAGAAATCGAAGCCCAAAAATTCGTTAATCAGGAGAATACCTAGCATATAATCAAAACTAATCTACCCAGAGTTCTTATTTCAAAAGAAATTTGACCAAAAACCATTCACAAACGAAAAAGATAGAGAAATTTCATCACGTTTTGGTGAAAATATAAAAAACCTGTGAAAAACCGAGATTTTGATCAATAAAACTTACTTGGAATCGAAGAACTTGAGTTAGGAAAGCTCCAAGATGGAAGATTTCTAGAGAGAGAAACTCTAGAGGCTTAAGAACAAAAGATTGTAGCAAAAGAAATCAAAACCCTCTTGTTCTTATCAAAACCCTAGCCGTGATCCGGATCGGATCGAGATTTTGATCCGGATCGGCTACCCGCAGGAATAAGCCTGCGTTCGGGATCCGGATCAACTTAGTCCGATCCGGATCGGCTTCAACTTTTTCATCAGAAAAATTCAGAAAAATTCTATAAAATCCAGAAAAAGTATGTAAGCACTTTAGCATATCAACTTTAAACAAAAATCATCGTTTCATACAACAAGAAATAGATTATACTAAATCTATCAAAAATACTCAAAAATGAAACGAAAATTTATGAAATTTAAATCCCTTAAAGTTGAACAACTTCAATTACATCTAACATGATCTTATGCGTAATGCCTTTATCAAATCATCAATTTTGTAAAGAAAATGAAATACCAAGATCAATAGATGTTTGAAATCCCAGATAAGTTAGATAATATATCTAGACAATCTGTTGAAGAGAGTGGCTCTTTGAGCATCTTTCATTAAAATTCCACCTTATACCAACCTGAAATTTGACAGAGTCAAGTATTTCAATATGCATTTTATTTAATTCAAAAATTGACGAAACCATGCTTGGTATTCATGTGGTAGCTGCACACAGTACTCGGACGACCGAGGTTAGCTCTTTCCTCCATGTGGTGGTAGTTTTCACACTCCTCATTGGGATGTAACTCTTTCCACATCTTTTGAGCATATTACATTTCTTTGACTCCCCCTCAATTGGCTATCAATTATTTAATATATAAGGTATTCAACCAAAAATTGATCTCGCATTCATACTCGACTAAGCAATCAAATAAGATAATGACTATACCAAGAGATCATTGAGAGAGAAATTGACTTTGATCACTTAAAAGATGACTTAATTAACATAAATGATCATTGCAACATTGAAATATTATGATATCAAAAGCATAATAAATTTCTAAATGCATGAAAAGATGCAATTAAAGTCAATTATGATTTATGCTCAATTAATGTCCTATGTACAAACATAGATAAAGAACAAAAACACAAAACAAAAACAAAACCTAACCTAAGCAAAAGTTTCAAAAGAGGTTATTTCAAGGAAAGCATGCCAATTGCTTTACGCAAGTGAATAAAACGTTTTTGATCCAAAGGTTTTGTTAAGATATCAGCTAATTGATCCTCAGTTGAAATATATGACAGTTGAAGAATATTTGATTCAACTAGCTCTCTAAGAAAATGATATCTAAGTTCAATATGTTTTGTTCTAGAGTGCAACACAGGGTTTTTAGAAATGTTTATAGCACTAGTGTTGTCACAAAGAATGGTTACCGAAGATGCTGAAATCCGGAAGTCGCTCAACACGCTTTTCATCCAAATCAATTGGGTTGAACAACTTCCCGCTGAAATATACTCCGCTTCGGCAGTCGAGAGTGCTATGCAGTTTTGCTTTTTACTGTGCCATGCAACAAGGCAATGGCCAAGATAGAAGCATGCACCACTCGTGCTTTTCCGATCATCCACTGATCCAGCCCAATCGGCATCTGAGTATCCAACAATATCCAAACTTGTTCCCATAGGATACCAAATTCCGAAATTTATTGTACCTTTGATGTATCGGATGATCCGTTTCACCGCTTTCAGGTGAACCTCCTTCGGTGCTGATTGATATCTCGCGCAAATCCCAACACTGAAGGATATATCCGGGCGACTAGCCGTGAGATAAAGTAGACTTCCAATCATACTGCGATACAGTTTCTCGTCTACATTCTCACTATGTGATTCACTTCCAAGTCCCTTATGGCTAGTTCCCATTGGAGTCGGAAAATCCTTAGAATTTTCTAGATCAAACTTTTTGACCAACTCCATTGCATACTTGGATTGACACAAGTGAATGCCTTCATCGTTTTGTTTAACTTGTAATCCAAGAAAATAAGTCAATTCGCCCATCATGGACATCTCAAATTCGCTTTCCATGGTCTCCGCGAATTTAGAAGCATCATTATCTCTTGTTGCGCCAAATACAATGTCATCGACATAGATTTGTGCTACAATGAAATTGTTTTGATAATGCTTCACAAAGAGAGTCCTGTCAGCTCCCCCTCGAGTATAGCCCTTTTCCAAAAGGTGCTTTGTCAACCTTTCGTACCATGCTCGCGGTGCTTGTTTCAGACCGTAAAGAGCCTTTTTCAAACGAAAAACATGGTTAGGTAGTTTATGGTCCACAAAACCTTTCGGTTGAGCCACATAAACTTCCTCATTTAAAAACCATTTAAAAAGGCGCTCTTAACGTCCATTTGAAATAATTTGATTTTAAAATGACAAGCAATCGCAAATAGGATACGAATGGACTCGAGTCTAGCTACAGGGGCGAAAGTTTCATCAAAGTCTATACCTTCTACTTGAGAGTAGCCTTGAGCAACTAACCTTGCTTTGTTCCTGATGATAGTACCATCCTCATTTTTCTTGTTCTTGAAAATCCATTTGGTACCTATCACATTGTGTTGCTTCGGAGGCTTCGTTAATTCCCAGACTTTGTTTCGCTCAAATTGATGGAGCTCTTCCTGCATTGCTTCAATCCAGTAGTCATCTTGAAGAGCTTCATCAACATTCTTTGGTTCGATTTGAGATACGTAGCAAGCGAATCCGCAAACCAATTGTCTCCGAGTTCTAACTCCTTCTTGTGGATCTCCAATGATGTTCGATTCAGGATGATCCTTGGAGATGCGTAACGTTTGAGGTAAGGAGTAGTCGGAGGTACATGAGATGATTCCTGCACATCAGATAAACTTGAAGAACCGTTAGATGCATCATTATTATCGAAAGAATTGTTAGAAGAAGATGCATTAGCAGGTGTATCATCATCAAGAGAGATATCGAGGGTAGATTTTTCAGATTCAAAGTGAAAAGCTTCATCTACCTTAACATTTATCGATTCTACGATCGTCTTAGATTCTAAGTTAAAAACTCGATATGCTCTACTGTTTGTAGAATAACCCAAGAAAATCCCTTCGTCACTTCGAGAGTCAAATTTTCCAAGATTTTCGCGGTCACGTAAAATAAAACACCGACTCCCAAAGATACGAAAATATTTGATGTTAGGTTTTCTACAAAACCATAGTTCATATGGTGTATTTAAAGTCCCCGGGCGCAAATACACTCGATTAATTACATAGACAGCAGTGTTCACCGCTTCAGCCCAAAAATATAACGGTAGGTTCCGGCTATGAAGCATAACACGTGCCATCTCCTGTACGACCCTGTTTTTGCGCTCGACTACACCATTCTGTTGAGGTGTATAGGGTGCTGAGAATTCATGTTTAATGCCGTTTGAAGTGCAAAAATCAATGAATTTAGAATTTATGAATTCTCCACCTCTATCACTTCTAACACGAGTAATCTTTTCATTCTTTTCAATCATAATACGATGGCAAATCTCGTGAAAAGAATCAAAAGTATCAGCTTTCTCTTTTAAAAATGCTACCCAAGAATATCTAGAGAAATCATCAACCAATAAGAAAATATACCATTTACCTCCCAAAGATGGTTGACGAGTTGGCCCCATTAAGTCCATGTGCAAAAGTTCCAAAGGCCGTTTTGTACCAATGTGGTTCAAGTTCTTGTGTGCAGTCCTAGACTGTTTTCCCTTTTGGCAACCGCCACACACAATGTTTTGTTCAAAAGAAAGTTTCGGAACCCCCTTGACCACATCTTTGTTTGAAATTCTAGCAAGTTCCTTAAAGTTTATGTGACCTAGCCTTTCATGCCAAAGAGTTTCATTTTTCAAAGAAGCTAGGTTACATTTTTCAGAAATTTTATGAGGAACTACATAACAATTGTTTTCTGATCTAACCCCTTTTAAAAAGAAACATGGTTCTTGTCAGTTACAGTACATTCATCAGATGAAAAATTAACTGAATAACCATTATCACAAAGTTGACTTATGCTTATGAGGTTAGTCTTAAGGCCATGAACAAATAACACATTATTTAGAACCGGGCCATCCGGAATAGCTATAGTTCCTTTTCCAACAATTTTGGAAGACCGACCGTCTCCGAAAACAACAAGTCCTCCGGAGATTTTCTCAAAGGTTTGAAAACAGTTTTTGTCACCGGTCATATGACGGGAACACCCGCTATCCAGATACCAAGACGAACTATCATATGCATGCAAGGAAACATTAGTAACAAGACAAGGAAAAATTTCACCTTTGCGCACCCAAACCTTTTTGGAATGCGTCGGTAATGGTCGTGAAGTTACTCGCCTAGGTGAAAGCGTCTTGTTAGAAGATTGCTGCTCCTTGATGATGTCGTCTTGAGCGGTGAACTACCAAGGCTCTTTTCCTTTGAATGATTTGCATTGATTTCTGAGGAATCACCTTTTTGGTAGTCATTGCAAGAGGTGCTTGAGGTGTGCGTTTGGCTCCCGTCTTGCAATTTCTCCTTATGTGCCCTGAAATGCCACAACGAAAACATACCTTAGATCTTGACGATCCCGAGGAGGATGAAGTAGGCTTGTTGTCGTTGCTTGTCGTGAATTCCGGTGTCGGAGGAGGAGATACCGACTGAGGCACAAAAACTGTCCCACTCGAACTTGGAATGTCTCCAGTTTGAGTGTATCCGAGGCCGAACTTATTTGTTTGACCAAGACCAAGAAGCCTGTCCAACTTACTCCTTCCAGAAGAGAATCGCTTTAAGTCATCCTTTAGTTGGAGAATGGTCTTTGTCATTTCCAATTTTTCCTGTCGAGCCTCGCCGTAGAGCTTTGAGAAATAATTCGCTTTATCCACCAATTTCTCATGTTTTTTCTCGAAAAGCTCATTTTCTCTTGAAGGGAAACATTTGCTTTGGCTAAGTTATCCCTTTCCACTTCAAGAGCGTTTGAGAGAGAAGATGCCCTTTTTGCTTCTTCTTCGAGATCCTGCAATCTCCCTCTCAAACTCCGGTTTTGCTTTGCCAGTTTCTTTGAATCCCTCAAAAGCTTATGGTAGGCAAGAGCAAAATCTTCACCTTCAGAATTACTCGATTCGTCGTCCGTTGTTCTTTTCAACATGGGAGGAGTTGGACAAGGAATCGGATGTACTTGCCATTAAGCACATGAAGGGTGAAGAAGTGGACGCGTGGAATGCTGTCGCGTTGTCTTCTTCATCACTTGAGGATGACTCATTTGACGTTGAGTTGTCATCCCAAGTGACGACTTGCATCGCCTTCTTCTTTGCCGGATTCTTGTTGGGACACTCCGTTGCAATGTGGCCGTAGCCTCGACATTTGAAGCACTGTACTTGTCCCTCTGAACTTTTCTTATCCTTTGAGAAGTTCTCTTGCTTTCTTGACTTGTAGCTTGAAGAACCCTTGCCTTTCTTCGACTTTCCGAAGGATGGAGTTTTGCTTGGATTACCCCTTCGAAAGTTGCGGCGAAACTTCCTTGTCAAGAGAGCGAGCTGCTTCTCAAAGTCCTCCATAGATAGGTTCTCGTCATCGTCCGAGGAGGATGAATCCGCGTCTTCTTCTTTGTTGTTTTCAATGCATAACCTGAAGACTTAGAAGAGGATGCCTTTCCAGAAGAATAGTTAGTAGGAAATGTCATTTCATAAGTTTGTAATGCACCAACTAATTCTTCTACACGCATTTCGTCCGGGTGTTTAATTGTTTCAATGGCTGCGACCTTCGGGCGAAATCGTTCAGGAAGAGTTCTTAAAATCTTTCTTACAACTTTAAATTCTGGAATCTTCTCTCCCAAGTTAGCACATGAGTTTACGATGTCTTGCAATCGTGTGTAATAGTCTGTGAAAGATTCATTTTCTGCCATAGAAATAGAGTCAAACTTGCTCGTAAGCATTTGCAGTTTCTGAATCTTCACAAGGTTAGTTCCCTCATGCGTAACTTGAAGAACATCCCAGATTTCTTTCGCAGTCTCACATGCCGAGACGCGAGAGAACTCTGTTTGTGACAAAGCATTAAATAGAGCATTAATTCCTTTGCCATTGTAAGAAGATGAATCTATCTCTTCCTTGGTCCATTTCGACCTAGGTTTTAAGGTGCGAACATCAGAAATAATTTCAGTTGGATTAGACCATCCTAATTCAATTGATTGCCACACCCTTTCGTCGATGGAAATTAAAAAGGCTTTCATCCGTACTTTCCAGTACGCATAATTTGTTCCATCAAAGAAAGGGGGTCGATTGATGTTTCCACCTTCAACCATTGTTTACAACCCTATTCCCGCTCTGATACCACTTGTTGGGTTATATAAATATGGATCTAAATAGGGGAAAAAACACCTAGAGGGGGGTGAATAGGTGTAAACAATAAACACTCAAAAAATCATTGCGCAATAAAACCCAATGCGGAAAAATAAATGAACACGCAAGATTTTTACGTGGAAAAACTCCAAACCGGAGTAAAAAACCACGGGACCGATAACACGGCGAAATCCACTAGAATTAACACACGTACAAGGTGATATAACGTACTCACAGACGACTCAACCTTTTACCATACGCTCCTAGTAGATCTTCTCCGCTCGCTCCACGACGCTTCTCGAATCCACGATCTGCGCCCAACGCTGAATCCACAGCGTCCAACGTCGAGTCCACGACGTCCGACCGAATCCACGGTCTTCACCCAGTAGCACGCTTCGAATCCACGAACGTACCTCGCTCCGAATCCACGAGAGCGGTTGCACCTTGAATCCACAAGGCCACGCGAGTCCACGCGCCGATTTGGGGTAAATCGTTGTTTTTGGGTGGTGATGATCCGCCGAATACTTAGATTAGAAATAGATCGGAAATACCATCTACGTATTCATTGATTTGATTCTACTCAAAATCTGAGTTTGGAAAACCTAGAATCAAATCAATCAATATAGATGAAGAAACATAGAATTAATCTATTGATTTCCTTTCTTCTCTATATGTGGATTTTTCTCTTTCGGCTTATTTTTCTATTAAGTCCCGTTGTTTTCCGATACCCTAAAAATGAATCATAGGGTCTATTTATAGGTTAGAAACCATTGGAAGAAGATAAGGATCAAAACAAACCGTTTCTGGAATTTTTCAGGACGGCGATCCGGATCGGGATTACTGTGATCCGGATCGTCGTAACGTGATAGACAGTTTCCAGAAAACCAAGGGTTCGGGATCCGGATTGCAAGGTCCGATCCGGATCGTTCATGCAATTCAGCAAAATCCCATGTTCGGGATCCGGATCGGAATGGCCTAGGATCCGGATTGAAATTGCCAATGAACAATCACCCTTCGGGATCCGGATTGCAAGGTCTGATCCGGATCCTGAACATGTCCCATGTCCAGTTTTTGATTTTTATGCAATTAAAAATTCTTCCAAGTGTTTCTACACTACAAAAAGTATTCGGATCACCAAAAATCTTTAGTTAAACATACCTGATCCTTTTGAATTCTTCTTTCTTGAGATTGAGGTATATGATCCAAACTTCTTTCATCTTCAATCTTCAAGACTTAATACTGTTACGGCTTTTTGGTGTTGGCATATTTCGTGAGTCAAGTCAGTGAGTTGAGTCGGAGTCTTAAAGGGATCAAATTGTCAATCAGCAATCAAAGACTTAGAGAAGATTCAACAAGAGCTCAAGTTGACACTCAGTGTCTTGAGTCTTGAAGATTGAAGATGAAGAATTGTGGATTAGTTACATCAATCTCAAGAAGAAAGTATTCAAAAGGATCAGGTATGTTTAACTAAATAATTTTGGTGATCCGAATACTTTCTTATAGTGTAGAAACACTTGGATGAATTTTTAATTGCATAAAAATCAAAAACTGGACATGGGACATGTTCAGGATCCGGATCAGATGATCCAATCCGGATCCCGAAGGGTATTAGTTCATGTGCAAATCCAATCCGGATCCAAGCCTATTCTGATCCGGATCCCGAACATTGGATGTTGCTGAAATTCATGAACGATCCGGATCGGGCCTTGCGATCCGGATCCCGAACCCTTGGATTTCTGGAATCGTCAATCTCGTTACGACGATCCGGATCGCAGTAATCCCGATCCGGATCGCCGTCCTGAAAATTTCCAGATAAGGTAGGTTTTTGATTCTTATCTCTTTCCAAAGGTTTCTAAACTATAAATAGACATTTAGGGTTTCTCAAAAACGTGGGGGAGCACGGCCGATCAATTTATAAAACACTTGAGAGCAACCCTAGAGGCTAGGTTTTTACCGTTCTTCTTTATAGCCTCTTTTAGGTCAATTCGATGGTTCTTTCAAGAACATATCTTTTGTCGAATTGATCTAATCTTTGCTTAGAGATTTTTCCCATGGATCTTCATTGATAATCTAAGCAAAGGATCACCATCGAAGCCAATATTCTTACCGGCTGAGTTTGCGTCGTGGATTCGACGTGGCATCGTGGATTCGGTGTGTTGAAGGCATTTCGTGGATTCGAAACGTGTGCTCGTGGATTCGAGTGGCGTTCGTGGATTCGAACGTGTGCAGTGGACGTGCAAGCGGTGGAGCGCAAGGTCCGAAGAAGTTGAAGGAGGGGTTAAATCCGTGGAGACGGTAATCACCTTGTTATTCTTCTTTTCTTAGTGGATTGTTATTGCGTGGATATCCAACCGGTCAGCGCAAGGTCCGAAGAAGCTGAAGGAGGGGTTGAGTCCGTGGAGTCGGTAATCACCTTGTTATTCTTCTATTCTTAGTGGATTGTTATTGCGTGTTGGTCCCGTGGTTTTTCTCCTGGATTGGAGTTTCCACGTAAATCTCGGTGTGTTGATTTTTATTTTCCGCATTAGTTTTTATTTTTGCACTGAGATTGGTTTTTATAATATTACACCTATTCACCCCCCTCTAGGTGTTTGATAGTACCTATTTAGATCCTTGTGGATCCTAAATAACTCTACAATTGGTATCAGAGCGGGTTTTAGGTTTATCTATCATGTCGGGTGAAAGTGGTAATATTTTTAGACCTCCTCTTTTTGATGGGACCAATTATGCTTATTGGAAAGTGCGGATGAGAGCTTTTCTCATCTCAATTGATGAGCGGGTATGGCAAACCGTGGAATACGGTTGGGTGCATCCTGTTGAGGAAGTAGGAAATTCTACTACCCCAAAACCTCGCTCTAGATGGTCCAAAGAGGAAATCGAAAGATCTTCTTACAATGGGAAAGGTATGAACGCTTTATTTAATTCTCTTTCCTCGACTGAGTTTACAAGAATTTCCGCGTGTGAAACCGCGAAGGAAATTTGGGATATTCTCAAAATTACACATGAGGGTACTAATCTTGTAAAAATTCAAAAGCTCCAGATGCTTACAAGTCAATTTGACTCTATTCATATGGAAGAGCATGAATTGTTTACAGATTATTACACTAGACTTCAAGATGTAATTAATACATGTGCTAATTTAGGAGAAAAGATCCCGGAGTCGAAAATTGTAAGAAAGATTCTTCGGACTCTTCCGGAACGGTTTAGGGCAAAGGTTACCGCCATTGAAACCGTTAGTCATCCGGATGAGATGAGTGTAGAGGAATTAGTAGGTGCTTTACAAACTTATGAGATGACTTTTCCTACTAATCAAAATTCTTCCAAGTCTTCTTCTAAGCTTACAGGTATTGCATTCAAATCAACAAAGGAAGAAGATGACGAATCGAGTTCCGACGATGAAATCTCTCTTGCCGATTTTGAAGAACAATTGGCGCGGATCACAAAGAAATTTCGTCGGAAATTTTGGAAGAATCGAACCGATGGATCTTCATCCACGAAACCATCTAAAGGATCATCGGGTTCTAAATCCTCTAAACTCAAAGGCGTTGCAAAACCTTCTAAAGAAAAAGAAAAAGATGATTTCGAAGGGGAAATCCGATGTTATCGATGCAAAGGCTACGGCCATATTTCAACGGATTGTCCTTCTAAGAAATCATATAAAAAGAAGGCTTTGCAAGCGAAAACTTGGGACGATTCTAGTTTCGATGAATCGACCTCAAGTGAAGAGGAAAAAGAAAAATTTGTTGCTTTTCATGCCTCTCAAACTCCCTCTTCTAATTTGTGTTTATCATCTTTAGTCACTGACTCTATTCCTTTGATTTTGCATGAAACATCAACATCCGGAGGAGAGTCATCAAGTGAGGGGGAGTCGGACGAAGAAGAACTCGTTGAGGCATACCAACAACTTCTTGCGGAATCAAAGAAGATGGCCAAACTTAACAAGAAGTTGAGGAAGCAACGACATGAAGTTCAAGACGAGAATCAAGCTTTAAAGATCAAACTTCATGATCTCGAGGAGGAACATGGACGAGTATTGGATAACAATAAAATCCTCCAAGAAAAGCTAAACCAATCGGAGACAAACGCTAAATCATATATGGACAAGATTGGTTTTCTTGAAAAGCAGTTTGAAGAAATTCATGTCACCAACCAAGCTTTGACCAAGCAAGTTCATCAACTCAAATCCGACATACAAAGGCTTTCAATGGATTCCAAGAAACTTGATTGTATGTCCGGATTAGGTCAATCAAGCAAGGTTGGTTTGGGATTTAAAAAGAACCAAACTGTGAAGGCTTCAAGTTCCACAATAAAATTGAAGGAAAGAACTTGTCACTTATGTGGACTTGAAGGACACTTGGTGAAGAATTGCCCGAAAAAGAGAAAGAAAGATCCTTCGGCGACTTCATCTACGGAGCGGACTCAACGGAATCAAAAGACACATCAAGTCAAAGGAGTTCACTCAACCCACCAAAGGTCCGAGCCACAACATCAATCATTCAAGTGGGTCATTGCAAGGCAAAGACCTAAGGTGGACCAACAGTCAAAGCGGACAACCCCCGGCCACAACGAATCAAGACAACCCAAAATCCAGCGATTTTGGATTCGGAAAGGTGATATCTTTCCTTGTCTTAAGTTCTAATTAGCTTATGACTGTAAGTAATGCTTTGATTGGTTTTCCCTTCATATTTTGCTTAATCTTTGCATTACATGTTTCTCAATGCTCTTTGTTTTTATACTTTGTTTTTGAACAAAAAGGTTTTTTTTTAACGAACAAGTGCATTGAATAAAAAAGGGCTTCACGTTCATTCACTCCAAATTAATTTTACTTGGATTATCAACTTGACTCCTTAATCATAATCTTGAAGACACTTCATTAGAGGAGTTGTTTAATTGAGCATTGGTTAAATTGACTTTAATTGCATCCTTTCACGCATTTAGAAATTTATTATGCTTTTGATATCATAATATTTCAATGTTGCAATGATCATTTATGTTAATTAATTCATCTTTTAAGTGATCAAAGTCAATTTCTCTCTCAGTGATCTCTTGGTATAGTCATTATCATATTTGATTGCTTAGTCGAGTATGAATGCGAGATCAATTTTTGGTTGAATACCTTATATATTAAATAATTGATAGCCAATTGAGGGGGAGTCAAAGAAAAGTAAAATGCTCAAAAGATGTGGAAAGAGTTACATCCCAATGAGGAGTGTGAAAACTACCACCACATGGAGAAAAAGAAGAAAGAAAAAGAAACCCCATGTATGCAAAGCAAATTTTTGTGTTTAAAAATGTTGATGAAATGCATAATGAAATACTTGACTCAGTCATATTTCATGGTTGGTATAAGGTGGGATTTTTGATAAAAGATGCTCGAAGAGCCACTCCTTCAACAGATTGTCTAGATATATTATCTAACTTATCGGGGATTTCAAACATCTATTGATCTTTGTATTTCATTTTCTTTACCAAAATTGATGATTTGATAAAGGCATTACTCATAAGATCAGGTTAGATGTAATTGAAAGTGGTCAACTTTAAGAGTTTTAATTTTCATAAATTTTCGTTTCATTTTTGAGTATTTTTGATAGATTTGGTATAATCTATTTCTTGTTGCATGAAACGATGACTTTTGTTTAAAGTTGATACGCTAAAGTGCTTACATACTCTTTCTGGTTTTTATTTTTCTAAATTATTCTAATGAAAGAAATTTGGATTGAATGACATCTATGTGAATTCATTGTTCTTCAAAGCACTTAAATGGATTTCTTGATGGAATACAAATCGGTATTTGAAAAGTTTCCAAAATCTGGATTTGTTTCAAGAAATTATTTGATTTTTGCTTTCTGGTACCGGTACGCAATCTGCATTTTTGTTATATACCGGAACTGAGCTTTTATCTCTCTTTCTCTATGAACTAATTTCCTTTTGTCTAGTATGTTCACTGTTTGACAATTTGTGACAAAAAGGGGGAGAAGAGAAATGATGGAGATGAGATCATCAAGAGAGGACAAACGAAAATGGAAAAATGTGGGAGAACCGAAAATGATGATCGTATCACAAAGGGGAGAACAGAGATGCTCAAGAACATGGAGAACATGGAGAACATGTTAGAGATGCTCAAGATAGGGGGAGACAAAGAAAAAATTGAAAGAGCCGAAAAACAAAAGAACCAAAAGGACGAATCAAATGTAGGATTTTAATTTCTAACGACTAACGTTTGATTTTGTTTGGAGTTTTGTTTTGCAGGAATTACATCACTTTAAGACTCCAAGTCCTAAGTCATAGAGTATGTTCTAGGACTGTTTGGTTCAAATGTAATTTTGTATTTATTGGATCTTTCACGCAAAGAAAATCAATGTTTTGGTGATGACATTGAATTTCGACTTTTTGGTTTAAGATGAGTGACTTGAGCGTTTTATGTATTTTTGGGTTTTGTCACGAAATTGCCAAAGGGGGAGATTGTTACGGCTTTTTGGTGTTGGCATATTTCGTGAGTCAAGTCAGTGAGTTGAGTCGGAGTCTTAAAGGGATCAAATTGTCAATCAGCAATCAAAGACTTAGAGAAGATTCAACAAGAGCTCAAGTTGACACTCAGTGTCTTGAGTCTTGAAGATTGAAGATGAAGAATTGTGGATCAGTTACATCAATCTCAAGAAGAAAGTATTCAAAAGGATCAGGTATGTTTAACTAAATAATTTTGGTGATCCGAATACTTTCTTATAGTGTAGAAACACTTGGATGAATTTTTAATTGCATAAAAATCAAAAACTGGACATGGGACATGTTCAGGATCCGGATCAGATGATCCAATCCGGATCCCGAAGGGTATTAGTTCATGTGCAAATCCAATCCGGATCCAAGCCTATTCTGATCCGGATCCCGAACATTGGATGTTGCTGAAATTCATGAACGATCCGGATCGGGCCTTGCGATCCGGATCCCGAACCCTTGGATTTCTGGAATCGTCAATCTCGTTACGACGATCCGGATCGCAGTAATCCCGATCCGGATCGCCGTCCTGAAAATTTCCAGATAAGGTAGGTTTTTGATTCTTATCTCTTTCCAAAGGTTTCTAAACTATAAATAGACATTTAGGGTTTCTCAAAAACGTGGGGAGCACGGCCGATCAATTTATAAAACACTTGAGAGCAACCCTAGAGGCTAGGTTTTTACCGTTCTTCTTTATAGCCTCTTTTAGGTCAATTCGATGGTTCTTTCAAGAACATATCTTTTGTCGAATTGATCTAATCTTTGCTTAGAGATTTTTCCCATGGATCTTCATTGATAATCTAAGCAAAGGATCACCATCGAAGCCAATATTCTTACCGGCTGAGTTTGCGTCGTGGATTCGACGTGGCATCGTGGATTCGGTGTGTTGAAGGCGTTTCGTGGATTCGAAACGTGTGCTCGTGGATTCGAGTGGCGTTCGTGGATTCGAACGTGTGCAGTGGACGTGCAAGCGGTGGAGCGCAAGGTCCGAAGAAGTTGAAGGAGGGGTTAAATCCGTGGAGACGGTAATCACCTTGTTATTCTTCTTTTCTTAGTGGATTGTTATTGCGTGGATATCCAACCGGTCAGCGCAAGGTCCGAAGAAGCTGAAGGAGGGGTTGAGTCCGTGGAGTCGGTAATCACCTTGTTATTCTTCTATTCTTAGTGGATTGTTATTGCGTGTTGGTCCCGTGGTTTTTCTCCTGGATTGGAGTTTCCACGTAAATCTCGGTGTGTTGATTTTTATTTTCCGCATTAGTTTTTATTTTTGCACTGAGATTGGTTTTTATAATATTACACCTATTCACCCCCCTCTAGGTGTTTGATAGTACCTATTTAGATCCTTGTGGATCCTAAATAACTCTACAAATACTTTTCACGAAATACGCCAACTCAAATTCCGTAACAGAGTCCACTACAAACTCCCCGCGCACCTCGACTCCCTCTCATCCAACTCGCAGCATGTGCACGTGCATGCATGCTTGCGTGCTGCCTCGGCCCTGCGCAGTAACCAGCCCAAAAAAAAAACATCCAAAGCAGCACAAAAATCTGCTCTCAGGTCAACAACTAGCAGGGAAAGAGAGAAGAAAGAATCCAATTTCAACACAATAAATTACTCCAAATCCACACAATAAATCCAAAAGCCCAACTAGAAGTACCTGCCAACTTACCTTGTTCATAGCTCGACGCGCACGCGGCTCCACCGGACTCCAAGTAGCAAGAATTCCCAAGTTGCACTCTTCTTCTTCTCCTTCACCTCCTTGCTTTCTTCCTTTCTTTTCTTTCCTTCGGTTAGGTGGAGAAGAAGCAGGGTGAAAGCTTGTATAAATAGACCACGTATGGGGCAAACACATAAAGAATGTGAAATTACCAAGTTGCCCTCCAAAATATCCAAGTATGTAGCCAAAACTGAGCTTCCTGTGTGCTGGGTACCGGTACCCCAAGCTGGGTACCGGTACCACCCCTTGAGTTCCGGAACTAATTAGCTAGTTCCAGAACTCAATGGCTGGTTCCGGAACCAGCTAATTAGTTCCGGAACCCAGCAGCCCTTGAGTACTCCCAGCCTGCAGAAACTCCGAAAACTCCGCCGCCGACTCGCTTTTCGCCCCGGAAGCTTCCGCAATACTCAGAAATCTCCCGAACCCCGCTGTAAACATAAAATACACATGCTCCAAGAATTTTCAGATTTTTCTGTGAACAATTGCGGAATCGGTGCTCAATGCAAAACCCGTTCTCTACACCGCGCGCCCGCGCGGCACCCTCTGATGGTCTCTCCTCCACTCTTGGATAGTATGCTCATCATCTCCATCAAAAAGAAAACCCATCAACAAAGCCAACCCAAGCTTTCTCTCTCTCACTAGAAAAATAGTACATCTTCACTTCAACAATTTCTTCGCGCACGCTCCGCTCGGCTCCCAATGGCTACTAGCAAAAAATCCGCGCCGTCAAGACGATCAAAAATTTTTTTTCCCACACCTCAATTCTTCTTCTTCTTCTCCTCCTTCCATTTCTTCTCATTCCTCTGTTTGAGGAAAAATCCTCTGTTCTTGTTTTGGAGGAGACGATGACATGGCATGGTGCTAATTAGTGCTAATTTGAGGTGCTTGGTGCATGGTGCATGGTGCATGGTGAACAAGAAACCCAACACTCTCTCCAAACACCAACACCAACACTAATTCTATACACCCTCTTAATTCCTTTTTCTTTCTTTACTCTTTCTTTCTCTAATTTTCCTCTCTCAGACAATATAATCAACTTAATTAATTAATTAAATAATCAATCTTAAGCCACTCCAACTCACTTTTTGCCCTCGGGGCCTCCGCATTAGTCCGGAACTTCCCGAACTTCACTGTAAACTGAAGATACACATGTTCCAAACCTTTTCCAATTTTTTTCTGCATACAACAGTGGAGTCGAGGCTCTAACAAATTAGTCCTCTAACAGCGCACAAAGCCCGAAAAACTCCGATTCAAGCTGGGGCTTCCGCGTCGACCCGAGTCAACCCGAAATCATTTGCAAACAAATATGGAACATGTCCGAGGCGATTTCTCCGCACCACGCCATTTTGCGAGGTCGGTACACTCCACCAAGTCCCGGTACTCTACAGCGGGCACACCGCATGCGGCGCCCGCGCGGGGCTGGTGCCCGCGCGGGGCCGCTCCGCGAGCAGCGCACCCGCGCGGGACTGGTGCCCGCGTGGGGCTGCGCCGCTGCAGCGCGCCCGCGTAGGACTGGTGCCAGCGCGGGGCCGCTCTGCGGGCAGCACGCCCGTGCGGGATTGGTGCCCGCGCAGGGCCGCGCCGCTGCAGCGCGCCCGTGCAGGACTGGTGCCAGCGCGGGGCCGCTCTGCGGGCAGCGCGCCGCGCAGGGCTGGTGCCCGAGTGGGGCCACACCGCATGCAGCGCGCCGCGCGGGGCTGGTGCCCGCGCGGGGCCGTGCCGTATGGGGCAACACCGCATGCGGCGCACCACGCGGGGCTAGTGCCCGCGCGGGGCCGCACTGTTCGCCGTTGCGCCGCTGCCGCTGCCGTCGCCGTCACCAAGTCACCGCCGCCCTATTTTATTTCTTCTCTTGTATTTTCTAGTCTCGGTTTTTACTCGAGTGGTTTGGGTTTCTTTCGGATTTTTATTTGTGGTGCTGTCGGGCCGTCCCCGCTCAGCGGCCGGGTCCACGGTTTTTCGCATACAAGTTTAGCCTTACCCGTTTTTGTTCTGTTGGGGACTTTCTCTTTAGGTCCGGGTGTCGTTCGAAGGCGCGGGTCGGCTTCAGGTGTTCCGGTCAACGCGTTCTGAGGTAGGTACCCTTTCCTGTGTTTTGGAGTATGGGTTCGTATGTAATACGTAAGAGTAAGTTGATATGCTAATGACTCTGGACTAACCCCTGTTTGCACGAGTATTCCTGCATTTACTATCTATTGCGACTGAACGTCGCGGTGCTCTATGCTACACTTTGATCATGTCACTATGCTCATGGCTGCTTCACGCACACCAGCAGTTGCACTGGTGTACGTTTTCGGAGATGTGGTACGTTGACCCGTGAACCCCATAAGTTGACGTAGTTGGGGCCCCCGTAGGTAGGGGGTTAAAAGCACCAAGGTGAGAGCGGTGTAGCTCTGAGGTAGGTGCTCAGAGCGGTGCGTATTACTGAGGTAGGTGCTCAGTTCTGTTTTTACAGGGGGTTGCGTTTGACTACATGAGGGGGAGTGGGGATGCTCTGGTCTTTCGGTTTGCTTTATTCTTAGTTGTTATAGCATCTTACACATTTTATATTTACCTCCTACTCTTTTTGGTCACTGATTTCCCACACTGTGACAGGTTCGGTCGGGGGTGGGATCAGAGACGACGGTGAGACTGCGACTAGAGGACTTTAGCCTCGTTCTGTGGCTAGGGACTCTTTTCCTTTAAGCTTTTGATTCTTTCGGTTAGCTAGTCTATGTGTGTATGTTCATTTTGTGGATGTTGGGAATATTTTATGCCCGTGTGGGTGAACGGTTTTTCTTATTACTTGCTGGTATGGCCAATTTTCCAATCATGAAAAGAGATTACGAAAACGATTTTAAAAATTGGGTGTTGAGTGGACACCGTTTTACAAACCCGTGGATTTATCCTTTCAAAATGTGGTGGCCTTACCGGATAGGGTGCATGTTATTGTTTTCCTCCTTTTATCTCCTTGACTGGTGTGGTTAAAGTATAAATCGTGATTGTGACGCCGTACATATATAAAGGAGACTCTGTCCGTTTGTGGAGTAACTTTGTATGTGTGGCGGGTCTGGGCACGTGCCGGAGGGTGGAAATGTTTCAAAAAAATAATAATAATAATACACGTTTTTCCGCTTCAATAAACTCCCGGGGCGTGACATAAATTATTTTCATTGTTAGTGTTTAGATTGTGGGACTGATATTCCGATTCCCATTCTTGGGAATTCGAATCCCTCAAAAGTGACTCCCACCTTAATGATGAGAGTCAACTTTAATTCCGGAGTGTTGAGACCAGAATTTTCGTTACTTAAGGTAACGACATGTGACATATACCTGTTAAGGAATTTGTGTTGGCGTATTTCGTGAAGTGTTGTAAGTCTTGAAGATTGAAAATGAAGAATTATGGATCATATACATCAATCTCAAGAAGAATGAATTCAAAAGGATCAGGTACGTTTAATTAAATAATTTTGGTGATCCGAATACATTCTTGTAGTTTAGAAACACTTGGAATTTTTTTCATTGCATAAAAAATCAAAAACTGGACAAGGTGGATGTTCAGGATCTGGATCTGGGCATTCCAGCCCGGACCCCGAACAGAGTTGAGTTCATGCGTAACTCCAATCCGGAACAGTCCCCAGTCAGTCCGGACCGCGAACCTTGTGTTTGCTGAAATCGCATGAACAGTCCGGATCAGGAAATTCCAGTCCGAACCCCGAACTGTTTTTTCAAGAAATTCTCCAAAAAAAGACGGCAGTCCGGATCAGCTAAAATCCAGTCCGGACCGCCGTGCGGGAAAAATTCTGTTAAGTTAGTTTTTGATGCTTATCTCCTTCCAAAGGTTTCTAACCTATAAATAGACCCTTATTTTCATCTTTTAGGGTTAATCCAAATAACGGAGATAATCAAAATCCACATATAGAGAAGAAATGAAAACACGATTAATTTCATGTTTCTTCGTCTATATTGATCAATTTGATTCTAGGGTTTCCAAACTTACTATTTCTTGTAGAATCAAATTGATGAATACTTAGATGGTGTTTTCTTATCTATCTTTGATCTAAGTATTCGGCGGATTATCATCACCAAGAAAATAACGATTTCCCAAAATTGGTGCGTGGATTCGCGTGGCCTTGTGGATTCAAGGTGCTACCGCTTTCGTGGGAGCGAGGTACGTTCGTGTGATCGATACGTGCTACATTGGTGAACACCGTGGATTTGGTTGGACGTCGTGGATTCGGCGTTGGACGCAAATCGTGGATTCGAGGAGCGTTGTGGAGCGAGCGGAGAAGATCTACTTGGAGCGTATGGAAAAGGTTGAGTCGTAGTGTTACGGTAAATCACCTTATACGTGTTTAATCTTAGTGGATTTCGCCGTGTTATCGGTCCCGTAATTTTTTACTCCTGTGATGGAGTTTTCCACGTAAAATCTTGCGTACTTTATTTATTTTTCGCATTGGGTTATTTTTTACGCAACGATTTGGTGATTTTATTGTTTACACCTATTCACCCCCCCTCTAGGTGGTTTTTTTCCTATTCAGATCCATTATTAACATAACCCACAATACTGTCGACTGAGAATATCAGCCGATGAAGGGAAGGGTCAACCAAAGGAGGATCTGCGTCCAGATCCGGACCGATCTCAGTCACGTGAGAACGCAGCATGCGGTGCATGTTATCGGCTGAAGGCATCAGCCGATAGGAGAAGCAGCCGACACAAAGATTATCGCCTCATTCAGAATCGACTTCGGCTAAAGAAAGATATCGAACCGTCCCGATCAAATGACGAAGAAAGCGGAATCAGAGTTAGCCTTCGGCTGATCAGGCTAGGGAAAGAGGGCTCTAGAAAGGAAAGGTACGAGATTCGGAGCGCAAATCTCGTAATGGATTCCGAAATGGCAAATGACGTCTAGCATTGTAAAGTGCCGGGGATCATGCGTCGGCGCACTAATAAGGGGATGCACCTGGACGAAGGAACGACTATTATCCTATTTGAGGAAGTTTCGACTCAAAATGAAGTAGTTGAGGATTTCACGATAACTCTTCCCAAATCACACCGATATTTCAAATCAACGCCTATAAGTATGATTCGAAAAGTGTATAAATACCCAAACCATCGAAGAAGAATGGGTCCTGCAATATCGTAAGCCATGACCACCCCTTGCTTTTTCATATCTTTACTACTTTTCTAAATAGATTTACCGCATTTCCTAGAAATAGATTAATTGTAATTGGCTACCTGTTATTCTTGTAACCCTCCATTCTACTCAACACAATCCTCACAATCGGTTAATCAGTCGTTTATTTATTTGGTACATTTTTGCCTCTCTCTCAATCTCCATATCCCGATTGGGTTATTCTATGCCAGACAGTCGCGAGAGTTTACTAAGAAGAACTAGACTGAGCAAATTCCTTCTCGGCCCGAGATCCTATTAGCACGCGGCGCATTACACCCAGAGGGTCAACAATCTCATCCGGGGCCGATTATCGACATTTTCTGCCTCAACACAGAGTAATTAAGAATTTTTTTTTTTACTAATAATTATTTGAATTCAAATATAAATCATATAAATTCATTAACTTAAATCATAATTTCAATTTTGAATTTGAATATAAATATAAATTTAAAATTTTAATTTATAGTTTTAAATTTAAATTTTGACATTGACCTTAAATTTGAATTGCAAATTCAAATTTTAAGTTATTCAAATTTTGATTAAAAATTTGAATAATAAATTTAAATTATAATAAAAATGTTTTTTTTTTTTTGAATTTTAATTTGGACATGATTTCGATTTCGATTCCTTTTATAAACCAAACAAATTATTATTTCTATTATTTTGTTTTTGATTCTGATCTATTTTCATTTCTATTCCGATTCCGATTCTGATTTCGATTTCGATTTCGATTTCTCTTCTGAACCAATCATGCCTTAATTTAAAATTATAGTTATAAATTTAAATTTTGACTTTGACAGTGAATTTGAATTGTAAATTCAAATTTTAAATTCAAGTTATAAGTTTAAATTTAGATTCAAATTTTCATTAAAAATTTAAATAAAAAAATAAATTTAAATAAAAAAAAATATATTTTGTATTTTAATTTGAACAAATAAATTATTGTTTTATCATTGAACTCCTCCCCAATTTTATTTCTATTTCGATTTTTATTTCTCTTCTGAGCCAAACGTGCCCTCTAAACAAATTGAACTGTTGGTTGCAAAAATAAAATTTTTATCATTTCGTTTTTTATTCGGGCCATTTTCATTTCTATTTCAATTCTGATTATTTTCCTAAACCAAATGTGCTTTAATTTAAATTTATAGTTCTAAATTTAAATTTTGATTTTGATGTTGAATTTGAATTGTAAATATAAATTTTAAATTTAAATTTTTATTAAAAATTTAAATAACAAATTTTTTTTTTTTATAAAATATATATTTTTATATTTTAATTTAAACATAATTCTGATTTATCTTATAAACTAAATAAATTATAGTTTTTTATTATTTAACTCCGTTCTGATTTTTATTTTTCTTCTGAATCAAAGGTCTTCTTTAAATAAACTGAACGGTTGGATCACATAAATAAGATTTTGACGAGTTGGGTAGTTGGATCAAAACGAGATTTGATTTAAGCTGGTTAAGCTGGTCTATGGTAGACTGGAAAGTACAGTCTCTTCCTGTTCGCAAAAAAAATGCTATCGGAACAGGTGCCAAAAAAAAAAAAAAAAAATCCAAAAAAGAAAATTTCCCAATTCTACTCTCCCTCCCTCTGCCTCGGCCAGGAGTTAGGGTTAGGGTTTTGAAACCTTCTCTTTCTCTATACCCGGAGCACTGTGCACTCCATTGCCGGGTAGCGTAGCAATGGAAGCGGAGAGGAATAGCAGCGCCGCCGGCGGAGGCGGAGGCGGGACGGCGCCTCAGCCGCCGGTGGTGCCGCCGTTCCTGACGAAGTGCTACGACATGGTGGACGACCCGGCGACGGACGCAACGGTGTCGTGGAGCGAGGGCAACAACAGCTTCATCATCTGGGACCCCCACGCCTTCGCCCGCGACCTCCTCCCCAAGCACTTCAAGCACAACAACATCTCCAGCTTCGTCCGCCAGCTGAATACCTATGTCAGATTCCATCTATCTTTTTTCTTTACTGTCCTTCTTGCCGTTGTGAATTTCTTTCTGATTGGTCTACTAGTCCTTCCTGTGCTCAACGAGTACAGTCCGTTCGCCCCTAGCTGCAGGGAGAAGTTTGTAATCCTGTCTCACAGAATCTTCGGATGTCTCTACAGTCGATTTGGATAGAAATCTTGCGGCAGAATCTTCTTTACGGACTTTGGACTCTCTTATCTCTGTTTTCAGCACACTCTTGTTTTTTTGGTCTTCCCGATCTAAGAAATCTAAGGACTAGTTACTCGTCAATTGGTCTACAGTTATTACGCTGAACCAAAGTAGCTGTAGATTATATCTGAAGCAGCATAATGCTTTCTTATACATCCGGGCAGGAGTTCAAGCTAAATTCTTCTTTGTTTGGCTGGCCATCTCCATGAGATATGTTGCTTCTCACTCGATACTTGGTTTTCTGTGATGGTGTGACTTAATGGCTCAACTTCTTGGAGTAGCATCTTGTCAATATTTTGGATGTCTTGTCCCCCATTTTGTCTTTCCTCCTTATGATTGGGCTAAAATCAACTTCTCTTTTCAATTTTTAATTTTTTTTCTCCCCAATGGTCTGCTGGATTGTAATAATTAAATAGTATTGGTTGGAGATTAATCTAAGAGGGCCAAATATTGTCCCTATCTTGAATTGGGTTATTCTTAAGATTAAGACTGTAGATGTATTGATATCGAAGAAAATTTGTGATGACCTAACAAGTGAAAAGTAGGAAATCAGGAACAACAGCCAAAGGCACTTATTATTTGCGGTCATCCACTAGTCGCAATTTGTTACTTTCCCTGGAGCCCTTTTGTACCAGCCTATTCAACTACAAGAAATATTATTTAATGTGGGACTCCAGGGGTTTAAACTTTAAATTAACAAAATGTGATTTAAATAAAAATTTGATGCCTCATATAAGATCCTTAAGTAAAATTCATATAAACTATGAGCTGCCACAGAATTAAAACCTTTTGGTGGAGAATGCATGAATTTTACAATATTTAGGCAGCTAAATCTTGATTACCATCAATTACACCTAATTTTGATTTAGATAGATTTTGTATGTGCTTGAAGTACCACCATATATACATTGAAGTACCACCATTTATGTTAACATTCTTCTTCAGCCTAGTTCAAGATTGTATACTCAAAATAACCTCTTTGATGCTTTAGAGCTCCCATAAAAACCCCTAGAACTATTTGGAATTCTGCTTCTATGCTAGTGCAGGAGCCTCCACCGGAGAAGCAGCCAACAAAATTCTTTGTGCTGGATGTTCCCACCATCAATTCAAAGCATCAGATCTAAAGGTCTTTTAGACATTTTTGTGGCTCTAGGGCATTGAAACAGTTGTGTTTAGAGTTACTTTCCCAAAATAGGCCTTGAAAGGATGCTATGGAAGTTGTTTCTAACAGAAATGACAAGACATACATGTCTTGATATTCACTTTACTCCATAAGTGTCACGCCCCGGATTCAAAAAAAGGGTCTATTTTTTTTTTTTTTTAAATCAGAGTTTAAACTTTAATCCAAGAACGTGATCAGATCGTCACATGTATAGAAAATTTTCTGTCCACTCGGATAGAGTCTTTCCTATACATGCACGGCTAGGCAAGTACAATAAGCACAACAGAGTACTAAGCTATTAACGATTAACAGTAACAATCACATAGGCTTCGTTTGGTAACGAGAACTAGGGGGGGATAAGGGCTTATCCCCCCTAGTTATACCCAAACGTAATGAAGTAGGGGTGGGAACAGCTGTTCTCGTCTTTCTGGAATAAGCTGGTATAAGACTGGAATTACTATTCCAGCCTTTTCCTGGAACAAGGCTTGTTCCCATTTGAGAATAAGCTTAATTAAATTAATATAATTTTAATTATTGTTTTAACTCTTTAATTAATCCAATTTTTAATTAATTTAATTATTTTATTAACTAATTATTTAAGTATTTAGATAATTAACTAATTATTTAAGACAATTAAAATTAAAATTTTTAATATTTATAAATTTTTAAATTTTAAATTTTAAATTTTATAGCTTTTAAAATTTTTAACTTTAATTTTTAATAAATTTATCATATAATTTTAATAATAAATTATATGATAAATTTTTTTAATAATTTTTTTTATATATAAGTAAAATATAAATTTTAATAAATTTTTTAATAAATATTTTAAATTAAATATTTAAAATCATATCAGTAAAATTTTAATCATAAATTAAAATTTTAGTCCTCTTTATTCTTCTTATTCCTCTTTAACTTACCAAACACAATTTTCTTTATATCCGGTATAACTCTTAAACCCAACCAAACAGAAATTTATACTAGTTCCTGCTAATACCATAACTTATACCTATCCCCGGTATAACTAAATTTTTCTTATCCCCGAACCAAACGCAGCCATAATATCCACAACTACTGAGATGACATAATAAAATTCACAAATACTCTCAAATTTGAAACAACTAAACATAATCATAATCACTCTAAAACTGAAATATAAAAGCACGGCTAGACGAAGCTGCCAGCATGGGACGACTCTATCGCGATCGCTCTCAACATCGTACTGACATCCCAGCACCCTACTGACCTGTAAAAATGTATCACCAAAGGGTGTGAGATACAACTAAATGTATCCCAATGGTTATAACAAGCCGGGGAATAGCAGGTCGTATCTACTGGATACAATAATCAGCGGATAACAATAATAGGCAGGTATGAAGCAGGTGAATAACTGATAAGGTAAATCAGTGCTATAAATGAAAGTACTGTATGCAATAATAGAACATGCTGAACTGAAATCAATATAACTGAAGAGGCAGTAACAATAAGTCTATGCATCAATTCTAGAAACAGAGTACCCAATCACATGCCACTCTCGGTCACGAGGGTCTTGCTGACATAACCCTGCACACACTATGTGAACTCTAGGCTCACGGGTTGATGTGACCACTCTATCGGTAAAGAACACCTCTGCGGGTAGCTAATCCGCGGGTGTACGTGACTGTAAACTGGCTCTGTGGCGATTATAATGTTGATGCTAAAACTCGCGGTCGAAAGAGCAGGTAATCGGCGATAAGCCGGAAACTCCCTAACGGGATGCTGATAACTGTATAATCAATCATGGTGTATGACAATACTGGTTCCTTCTCTATCATGCAATACAAAGAGGTAGAGGTACTGAAATAAATGAAACTGTAAATCACTAGCTAATGGCTAATCAAGTATGGCAAAGTCATGATAGTAAA
Source organism: Tillandsia fasciculata (assembly GCA_029168755.2). NCBI lineage: Eukaryota > Viridiplantae > Streptophyta > Magnoliopsida > Poales > Bromeliaceae > Tillandsia > Tillandsia fasciculata. Next base: position 19,351,102 of record CM054947.1, on the reverse strand, counting down.
GCAGGTATATATACTGAAAACAGAAAGGTGATATAACTCAAAGTGCTGAAGGAATGGCAGAAAAGCTCAAATCATGGGACCAGGGCTAGCAAGAATCACAGGGATCCGACCGAATACGGTACCCAATCAGGTGACAAGATGCTAAAGCTCGGACCGAAGTACCTACCTCAAGGTAGGCGGTGCTGAAATTCGCTGGATAGCTTACGGGCTGGCTCCTGACTGCTGGGGCCTAAAACATAACTATATGTCAGTAAAAGATTCACTCATACCCAACCCGCTAACTCGCTGAATACAGATAAACCAAACGGGGAACTTCACTGAAGTCCCGGGATCCGTCGGAATTTCCGGTAATTCGCCAATCGACCAACTATGGTCCGATTAGTGCCTACGGGTTTTCGAATTTAACGAAACTTGACTTGCAGCCTCGGAACGCTTCACTTAAAACGTTCGGGCAATTACAATCCACAGGGTGCAACCCTATACTCAATCGGTGCCATAACTACTGAAAAAGCCGACTTCGGTTTCGGAAGTCGTCGACGTAAAACTAAAGTCACTAGATCAGCCATGACAGTGTCACGAACAACCAGGGACAGTTGGCAATGATAATTGATCATCCCATTATCTCGAAATGCGCGATTTGCGCCAAAACGCCAATAAACTGACAATTTTGTCGATTTACGGTTCGTAAGCCAAATTTCGCTCTACGAAAGTCATTGGATCTCTAACGAAAGGTTCAGAGATCATGTGCACGCTGCCCAAGACAGGCCATGTGGCTACATTTCCATTTCAACCCCTAGGGTTTCATTAAATTGCATAAATACTTTACTTTTAAGGTATTTTGGCTTGTAATACAAATTTCGAAGACTTTCAGACTGATCCGAGGGCACCAGTAGATGAGCCACGACGTACTGAAACTCGTGCTCACTATTTGGAAAAGGCACAGAGCCCGAGAACATCAATGGTCCAACAATATACATGCCATCAAGGCTTAGGTTGCTACAACCAAATTCAGATCTGAGGTGAGCATCATGCTTAGGAGATCGAGGGGGTTCAGAGGCTCACCTTAAGGTGACCAAAAAACTGCCGGGAAGATGGCTGGAGCAAGGTAGTCCAAAAGCTAAGCAACCTAGGGCTAGGGTTGGCCAACTTGCAACAAACTGGGCTTTGGTGGCTAACTAAGACAAACAGCAGAAGCAGAGGCTCGAGGGCATTGCCAGGAGTGCAACTGAGCCCGACGCTGGCATCAGAGTGTGGCGGTTGGCCGGACTTTACACCTTGTGGCCAACCGAGAGCAAGGTTGGATGAAGGGCTAGGCAGGGGCTTCCAGTCCCAAGTAAGGGTATCAAAGGCTTGCTCTCAACGTGGTGGAAGCAACTCGGAGGTTGGCTGGCGGGGAAAAGCGGCGGCGACGGCGGCGCACAACCCATCTCGGTTGAATGCAAAAATGCAAAAGCTAGGGTTTTCAATTCCCAAGCCGCGGCTAAACGGGGATGCTCCAAACTTTCTGGAGACGATCCCCAGGTGCAACAGAAGGCAACAAGTGCCTTGGATCCCCCACCGGAGCGGAGGTAGCGTGCAACCACGGCAGCCAAAACTAGGGTTCCAACGGGTTTCTTGCTCCCGTTGGCAAACCCGGTGCTTTCCTGGCATTGAGACTGTGCAGAGGGGGTCACCAGGAGATGAGGAGGCCTATGGGTGTCTCGAATATGAAGAAAAACAAAAAGAAGGGACCCTACCTCAACTCCGATCCGAGGAAGAAAAAAGAAGAAGTGGATCTCTTCTCCGGCTTTCGGATCCGAGGAAGAAAAAAGAAGAAGTGGATCTCTTCTCCGGCTTCCGGCAGCCGCGCCGCCGACCCAATGATCGAATAGGCACATCATCCTCCATCTCAGGCTGTACAGGCTCAATGCCATGTATTTGATTAATATGCTCGATGGAGATGCCCTCGACAACTACATCCGTCCGCTGTGTGTCAACCACTGACGACTGCATCCTCTCCTGCGTCTCAGGTACAGGCTCAGTAGAAATATGATCGTGGTGACGTCGCCTCCGTCGATATGTAATATCAACCGGACGAACCTCCGTTGTGGATGGAACGTCCGATGGAGGGATCAGCGCAAATGAAATATCAAACTGATATTCCTCGGATGTAGATGGGACATCATATGAAGGTATCGATGTCGACTGGAAAGGGAATGATGCTGACTGAAAATCAAAATGAAGGACTTTGATGTTGAGGGAACGTCAGAAGGATAAATGATACTGGCCTAGATGTATTTACTCCACTTCCGACGTCATCACGAAATGGTTCTCTTTCAACCATAGGAGATAATACATTCACGTCTAATTCACTGTTTAACATTCTTGAAAAATAACCCTGAGATGCAACCATCTGCTTGTAGATTATCAAACATGAACAGTTCCGAAATAATGCCATCATACCACACAATGTGTCATCGTCCGTAACTTCGATCACATCGCATTGATTTTCCCCCATTGGTTATCGAATTTTAATGTTTAGACGATCCTTGTCTCTTCTTATATCGGTAATTCTATACATTTTTCTCTTGAAATTCCTAAATATAATGTTCATTGGGATGCCACTTAATTTCTTACGACCTCCAATATACTGTGCATTATAATCTTGCGTAACAAATTGTTCATTCCAGTGAACACTAATAGCCACATAATTATGAGCCATCCTAATTTCAAAAAAAAAAAAAAAATATTCACAAAATAAATACAAATAAAGTTAATATCATATGATAATCTCGATTTAATTTTACAAAATCTTTCTTTATCGAATTAGACATCTCTACATTTTTTTTTTATTTAATTCGGTATACTCTACAGTTTTTCGAAATTAAACCCTATAACCGAAATTATAACCTAAACCCTATAATCAAAATTACAATACAAATTATTCATCATTCACTATTCTTCATTCATCATGCATCATTTATATAAATAATGAGATTAGATAATTTAAATAATTTATATAAATAATGAGATTAAATAATTTAAATAATTCAACATTCTCTATATTTTTTCAAAATTAAATCCTAAATTCGAAATTACAACCTAAATCCTAAAAGTGATACTAAACCCTAATATAAGATTATTTATAATTTAAATAATCTTATATTATAATTCAAATTATTCATTGTATAATTATTTTTTAAAATAATTCAAATAATAAGATTAAATAATTTAAATAATTTATATACACAATAAAATTAAACTAAATAATAGTGAAAGAGAGAACGCACCTGAGAGATTAGAGAGAGAGTAATCTTGGCTTGTAAGGGAGGTAGAGAGAGAGTGAGCTCGAGCTCGAAATGCGGGATGGGAGAGAGTGAGGTGCTGCCAGGAGAGAGAGAAAGAGAGGTGGGGAAGGTGTGTAGTGCGAGAGAGAGAGAGAGAGAGAGAGAGAGAGAGAGAGAGAGAGAGAGGGTATGGGGGGAGTTGAGTGCTGCTTCGGGTAGAGAGAGAGAGAGAGAGAGAGTCTGCGTGAGGGGAAGAAGAAGAAAAAGAAGAAAAAGAAGAAGAAGAAAGAGTCGGCTCGTGTTTAGTATAGGGCTTAAAAGCGGTGAACCATTCACCACTTTTTTAGAATTTCACACAGGCTAAATCCTCTAAATGCGGTGAATGGTTCACCGCATTTAAAAGCGGTGAACTATTCACTGCTTAAGACTATTTTTGTAAATTTTTTTTTGAGAGGACTATTTTTAAAATAATAAAATTTTATAAGATTATTTATAAAAAAAATTTCTTTTTAAATGATAGGGCATGATTAGCTCTGATTATATTTTGGTGCTGTTTCTTATAGGGAAGGTACTGACTATACATTTGACATTATGAGATTGTCTAAACTGCAATATCTTTTCACTTGATTACTCGGTCTTATCAGACTTGTGGTTAAAAACTTTTACCTATTTTAGTCACCATTAATCAATACATGATGTCATAGCATGCTATTTTAGTCACTGTTAATCAATACATGATGTCATGGCATTCTTGACTTGGATAGAACAGATTATTCGATTGTATGCCATTATGGATATCAAAATACTGATTACGTCAATTAGCACCGAGAGCAATTAGGGTAATTTAAGCATCCTATTGTCACCGCATGGATTGAAAATATCACCCGTTAGTTCGTTTGGCTTGTTGCAGGTGTCCAAGTTTCATCTGATATCTATTTTCTTGGTATCTTTATATTTTAGGCTTGAAATCCTGGCAATGATTAGGTTTTGGTGTGGAATCCAGAGTTTTGTTTGAAGTTTGGTGGTTTTTTGGTAGTTTTATCATTCAGTTTTCTATGTTTGTAAAGGTTTCTAATTTCTTTACAAATACAATATAAATACACGGAGAGTAAAAAGAATTGTACAAAACTTAATTTCTCAACATTTTCACATATTGAAGTGATGTCTTATTCTATTCTGATGAAAAAATGGTGCTGACTCTTATACTCCAGTCTATTTACAAAATCAAATTATGATACTCCAGTCTATTTAAAATATCAAATTATGATGAGAGAAATGGTATTAAATGGTCCATATATGAATCAAATTTCACATTGTTGTTTATTTTCTGTCAATTTGAAAAACCTTCTACGGTTGAATTCTTTTTAGATCTATTCTAACTGAAATTAGTGTGTTTGGGTTTTTAATTGGGTGTAGACCTTGTGTTCGATCAGTTTGTCCAATCAGAGTTTGTGTTTTAAAGTTTTAGAAGAAATTTAAACCATGCTGATGTTAAGTTATTTCCTCTCCATGTTGGCCATTGGAGCAGCTCATAACTTATCACCCTCTTTGTTCTTATCAGGGGTTCCGTAAAGTCGATCATGACAGGTATGAGTTTGCCAATGAGGGATTCCTAAAGGACCAAAAGCATTTACTAAAAACAATTGTGAGGAGAAAACCCTCTCATAATGCCGCTCAGCATCCACCTTCACAAGCAAAGAATACATCTGTTAATGCGTGTATTGAAGTTGGAAAATTCGGACTCGAGGAGGAAATTGAACGACTTAAGAGGGACAAAACTGTCCTCATGCAGGAGCTAGTAAAGCTTCGGCTGCATCAACAAAGCACTGACCGTGAATTACAAAGTTTGAGACAGCGTCTTCAGGGAATGGAACAGAACCAGCAGCAGATGATGTCGTTCTTGGCTATGGCCGTTCAGAGTCCAGCTTTTCTGGCCCAGCTGGTACAGAAGAGTGGGAACAACAACAGGTGGAAAACAGAGGCAAATAAAAAAAGAAGGTTTCCTGCATTGGAACAGGGCGATAATATAACTTATCCAGAATCATCTTCTTCCGACGGACAAATTATCAGATACCAGCCCCTAGTGGCTGAAACATTTAATTCATCCTTGCCACCATCAGTGCCTAATTCTCATATCTCAGAGCAATTGCAAAACATGGCAAATAGTTCGAATAATTTATCGCAGTATGGGGATTTTGCTTTGCCAGATTATTTGGAACAGCTTTTAGCTACCCCACCATTGGATAATGGTGTCGAGCCTGACCCAGAGTCCTTGGGCATTCTAGATCTTTCGATCGATGATTTTGACTTCTCAGAGCAGGACATTCAGATGGAAGTGCCACAGGACATGGTTTCTGACGAAATTAATGGAGGGAGTCAGTTGAGACCTGAGATGGATCATGTACATGGGCAATTATAGCTGTTTATGATGTCTTGATCATGTAGAATACTTGTACAGATCTTCATTCCACATAGAAGATTTACCATAGGTTGCTGGCTGCACTTCCAAGGTTTGTATTTTTCTTTCAACATTTCAATTTCTTTATTAATTTTTTGAAATGTTATTATCATCGAATCGAATCGCACCACTTGCCATCCGCGAGTAGTTTCATTATGCTTAAGGCAAAAACTTCTTTGGTTTTCCATCAAATCTGTTTGTTGATGAAAACATGGCAAGCTGATAAGATATCATGGGGTGGTGAGTTCGTAGCATCAAGATGCTCCAACTTTTGGTGCTAATAGGTCTTGAATACTTTTGACTTGTTAACTACTATAGATGAGGCCTTCTTATAATTTGTCTTCTTTTGATACATAGGACTTGTGCGCTCCGAAGATAAAAGGCTGTATGATTTTATGTTTTTTTTCCCTTTCTTTTTGAATAGTCCAGTAGAACATCAAATATTGGTATTTGACTGCCTTTGCAGATGAAACAGTTATTGTTCTTAATTTTTGAATGTAATTGATTACCCCGTGCTGTCTAACTGCATATCATTTCAGGGACTTGCAATTGAGAACCATATGGACAAGATTGTCCTTTGGAAAGTGTGAGGTTATTATTGGTTGAATTTTCGTTAAATATCCTACAAGGCCAACTTATGGCTATGCAATTTTGTGGAATAGCTCTGGTAATGTTATACATCTAGGTTGCTTTTCGTATGGCGCTTTCATTGGAAATACATATGTACATCGACACATGTTTAGAATTAGAATGACAAGTTTTATTTTATTTTTTATTTAACTATAAAAAAAATTCAAATGATCAATGAGCTAAACATACTGTTGCTTTTGCAATATACATACGGTTACTCTGCATTTCTAATGTTGAGTACCAAGAAAAATGATCGGCTTCTCTTTGCAAATTGGCATGCAAATCAACTAAATCGGAAAAAAAATTAATGTTCCCAGTTTTATTCAGGTTGTTCCCAGTTTTATTCAGGTCGTTTACCCTCAAGGTTTTAATGATATTTTTGAAAGTCAACGCCGAAAACTTGGAAATAATTTCTCCACTTTCTCATAAGATGTTAGTTCATTTTCCTTTCTAGGCTTTTTTATTCCTTTGGGTGATTATGAAGAAATTTGGATTTTTTCAGCAAACTCGGCCAATAATGTTGGATGATGGAGAACCTTACGACGTTAGTAAGAAATCAATTTTGTGGGTACGGGATTAAGACTATTTGTCTTGCCTGAGAAAGGAATCTTGGTTGCACAGAACTAGTCCTACGGGTAATTAATTAGCATTCCGCCAAGAGAAACAAATATAATTCAGAAATATTTTGGAGTAACACCTTGTGCCCGTTTGACTTGTATGGCTTTCAAAGTTGAAAGCACCATTTGTTCAAAGTATACATTTGGTTCAACAGCACAACAACACAACATATGCAACCTCAAGATCATTTGCCTCAGAAGATAATAAATCACTTACCTGATGATTAGTGTGTTATAATGCTAGAACTATCCCAAGATTTTCCAACAGCCAAATAATTTGGAACTATACTACTATCAATAACACCAAATCATTAGTGCTATCAAATTTTCTGTTCTTAAATTAAAAGATATGCGGTTAAAATAATAATAGTCCTCTGGGCATTATTTGGTTTGAAAATAAAGAAGGGAATAAAGATAATAAGCGCTTTATTCTCTTCTCTTAATTTGTTCCTAAAAAAAAAAAAAATAATAATAATAAAAAAAACTCTTATTCCTCTTTTAACGGGTTAAGAGGGTGGAATTGTTGTTCCACCTTTTCCTCACCTTATACTTCAACTAATTTAATAATAAAATATTATTAATTATTATTTTATATATTAATTAATTTATTAATTAATTAGATAATAATAACAATATTAGTTAACTAACTAATATTTTGACTAAACTAATTATTTTCTTATCTAATTATCGAACTATTAAATAATTAACTAATTTATTTGTTAATTTATATTCATTAAATTATTAATGGTTAATTAATTTATTAATTAACCGTACTTATTGTTAATTAATTAATGTTAATTAATTTATTAATTAACATTTATGTTTATAGTAGTATTCATAATTAATTAATTAATTAATTAATTTATTATTTAATTAATAATTTTATGTTAGTTAATTAAATAAAATATTATTATTTTAAAAGTATAATTATTTTTATTCTCACTATTCCAATCTAACTATCCAAACGATATTTTTCTTATTCCCGAAAATAATCTAAATTTCATCCAAACACAAAATTAATCTTATTCTTACTTATCCCAAAAATTGTATTTATATTAGGAATAACCAAGAATAGCTTATTTTCGAACCAAACGATATCCTAAAATTTAGTAGATAATTGGTAAAATAGAGTGATCTAAAAGATAAAAATAGTCAAAGAAATGAATCTAACGATAAAAACCTTGATAACAGTCAAAGAAATGAATCTAACTATAAAAACCTTGATAACACTAAATGCTTGGTACTATTTATAGTATAATAGCCGGATTCAATAATTTGTTCAGAAACTTTTGAGAATAATCGGTCACCAAAAAAAAGGATAATGATGAAGCATATAAAGACATCAGCAAAAGGGCACGAAAGCTGAAGCAGGATTTGCTAAGAAAAAACTGACATAAAGCATATTTACAGAACCCAATCTTACTCATTCAACTTAAACTTCTATCCTCTATAAATTGGACAACCATAGCCAATATAATGTTAGTTTTTAAAAAACAAGAATGTAAACCAAAACATGAAGACATATTTACACACTGAAGTAGAAATATCTTGACGGTAAAAAAGAAGATAAAGAATCCATAGCTGTACCAAATTTGATAAAATAAGCGAGGATCCTTATGCAACTAACTCCATTATCTAACTCCATTATCAACAACCACGTAAAGAAGAGTCGGAGCTGGAAGAAGCCCGCAGTGATTTGTTCATGAACGGGTGCTGGAGAAGTTGAGATGCAGAAGGTCTATCATCTGGATTAACTTTGACACATTGGCTTATGAAATCACGGGCATCTTGTGACAAGGAGTCAGGGATAGGAGGTTGTTCTCCCCGGCCAATCTGGAAAAAGGCATGGGTCTGCAATATAATTTCAGGCATTAGATGAACAATTTTAAAAGACATCATTTGTGCATTGGGAATAGCACGGGTACAAATAGCATGAAAATCAAATGCTATCAGTAGCAAATGCTATATTTTAGAGGAAAGATGATGCAGAGTGAAGCAACGAGGCCGAGCAAGGCTGCGTTATCGAGCAATGCAACATAATAAGCGAGGAGTAGGGGAGATGATGCAGAGAGAAGTGACGAGGCCGAGCGAGGCGTTATGGAGCAATGCAGCATAATAAGCAAGGATGAGGGGAATACGGCAGTCCCCATAATAGATTGCTGACTTCATTCATACTACAGCATATATGTAGCATTGAAAAGGGTTTAATCCAAGCCGTTGATGGGTTAAGTCACACGATCCTGACCGCCCATTATGATAACTGAATTAACGGCCAAAAAACCTGCACTACTCGTTTTTCTTTTATTTCCCAGTATGCCAAAGTAGTATAAGTAGCAGAATAGGGTTCTGGTAATGTGGCTTGGAATATTAATACAATTCTTCTCTTTCCTCTTCACTCTTTCTCTCTACCTTTCTTCCCTTCTCTCCTTCTCCCTCTTCTCTGTACCATCATGTGGAATGCACCAGAATTCACACCGAATTCTCTGCTTCTACCTTGAATTGGACAGTAACTGCATCAGCAATGGCATCATTGGTATCAGAACAGGTCGAACCTCAACCATCTCGTTCTACTAGCATGGAAACATGGTCACAAGAGCTCAAGGAATTGCTACAAACAATTATCAAGGACGCCACCAGCCGAAGGAGGAATCAATTCAAGAGATTAGAGAGCAACAAGTGAGAGACATTTGTCAGTTTGCAAGCTTCCTTCTCAACAGAAGTTGATTCAAATTCCTCCCCTTCTTCCCGAATTGAAGGTAATCCCTCTACTAAACTACAACTATTGACAAGATTAACTAAGCTGGAGTTCCACTTTAATGGGGTAGAGCAAAAAGGATGGCTGTATAGATGCAAGCAATTCTTTGAGATCAATCGAACACCTGAAGATTCAAAGGTTAAGATAGCTGCTATCCACTTAGAAGGGAGTCTTGCAATGACATCAAGTTTTCCTGAAGTCTAGACTAACTGGATCAATGCCAACCTGAAAGAAGATGTGAAAGCTCTCAACACCTTTGTTGGTTGTGAGTTATATAACGACCCAATGTCTGAGCTGAAGAAATTAAGGCAAACTGGGACTGTCCAAGAAAATCAAGATAAATTCTATGAATTGCTGAACCAGCTAGAACTCTCAGAGGACTATGCTGTCAGCTGTTTTTTGAGTGGATTAAAGGAAGAAATTCAAATACATGTGCGGATGTTCAGCCAAGAACACTGCAAAAAACCGTCAGCCTAGCTAAAATACAAGAGGTATCAGTGGACACTTCCAATAAACATATTAAGAGTGGAACTAAGTTAGCACCATCTAACACTCCACCTCTGTTACCAACCCCTAAGAACACTGGATCCCATTATAATTCTAGCTATTCCATAACTGCAAGACCTCCAATGCAGCCAAGGGTCACAATTCCACAAGCTGCTAACACAACTAAAGTTGTGAAGAGTGCGTCAAACTCCGTCTTTGATGAATACAGAGCAAAAGGTCTGTGTTTCTGGTGTGAGAAGAGATATACACCAGGTCACCAATGTAAGAAGAGAATTGTACAGAATAGAAGTAATTGAAGAACCACAAGAGGACGCACAAGGACAATTGGAAAAAGAGACCTTGACTCAGCACCTTTGATATCCCTAAATGCACTGGCAGGCCATAACCAACTGTTGGCTTACAGAACCATGAGGCTCTGTGGGACAGTGTAAGGAAATTACATAGTCTAATTGATTCTGGAAGTACACAAAATTTCTTAGATTTATCTACAGCCAAGAAGTTAGGCTGCTAGGTTGAACCTTTTCCACCAGCGCTGGTGACAATAGCAGATGGCAACAAGGTATCCTGTTCTTCCATTTGTAAAGCCTCCAAGTGGAAAATGCAAGGATTGGAGTTTGAGGCTGATTTGCTCTTGTTGCTATTGGGAGGTTGTGATGTAGTGCTTGGTATACAGTGGCAAGTGAAGTTGTGCCAAATTTCATGGGATTTCAAGCAGTTAAAGATGGAATTTTGGTCACCACAAGCAGCTTTACAAGTGATCAATGGTCACCACAGCTATTCTCTATACACTTGTGCTCCATACATTCTTCTAAGCCAGTCAATGCTAACTTTGAGACAGAGATTGTAAGTAAAACTCCAGAGGCCTATTCTACTCCAACGTTTCTACACCAACTGCAAGCACTACTACTGGAAAACTTAGATCTGTTTGCTGAACCTCAGAAGCTGCCACCACACAAATCACATGACCACATACATAATCACATTGAAGGAAGATACTAATATCATAAACGTAAGACCATATAGATATCCATCTTATCAAAAGAATGAGATCGATATAGATATCCATCTTATCAAAAGAATGAGATAGAGAAAATTGTACAAGATCTGTTAGCTCGGGGAGTAATTAGGCCTAGTGCTAGTCTTTATTCCTCTCCTATGGTATTAGTGAAAAAGAAGGATGGCTCTTGGAAAATGTGCATTGATTACAGGGCCTTAAATGAGTGCACAGTGAAAGATAGGTTTCCAATACCATTGGTCAATGAATTAATTGATGAATTGCATGGATCAACACATTACTCCCCCTTCATTAAAAACAGATCTCTCCCTCTTCACCCACCCCCCGCTTCATTAAAAACAGATCTCTCCCTCTTCTCCCCCCAACCCACCGCCTTCGTCTTAGCCGGCCCCTCCCTCCACCTCCGCCGCCGCCGACGCTCCCTCCTACCCTCAGCGCCAGAGGCCTATTCTACTCCAATGTTTCTACAACAACTGCAAGCATTAATGCTGGAACACTCAAGACCTGTTTGTTGAACCTCAGAAGCAGCTACCACACAGATCCCACGACCACATAATCACATTGAAGGAAGGTACTAATACCATAAATGTAAGACCTTATAGATATCCATCTTATCAAAAGAATGAGATCGAAGAAATTGTACAAGATCAGGTAGCTTGGGGAGTAATTAGGCCTAGAACTACTTATTCTTCTCTAGTGGCACTAGTGAATAAGGATGGCTTGGAGAATGTGCATTGATTACAGGGCCTTAAATAAGTGTGCACTGTGAAAGAAAAGTTTCCAACACCATTGGTGGATGAATTGATCGACGAATTCCATGGATCAACACATTTAAGAGAGAGAACCCTAAACCCTAAAGGAAAAAAATTTCACTATTATTGGGATCTCTCCCCCCAACCACCCTCACCCACCCCCTCAATTAAAAACATATCTCTCCCTCCTCCCCCCAACCTGCTCCTTATGACCAGTAGGTGTGGCTTACCTTCAGCGGTTTGATGTACCCATTGGAAAACATTTGTGTTTCTCACCGCTCATTTCAAGTGATTTGGGCAAGGGATGTTCGGGATGCCGCGTGAGGCCGTGGATAGTTACTGTCATCTAGATAACCTTCATGGGAGTTGTGGACTAGTTTATTATGCATCAAATATTGTATTAAACTTGATTAATTTGCCATTACCCTATGTTAGATTGTGATAGATGTTTAAATGATGTATTTGAAATTTTGTAAGACGGTTTAATTTATGTGGTCTCTACTTCCGTTGTTCAGTTGAATGCTGTGTTAATCTGAGTATGTTGAGTAGGTGTAGTCTTTAATTCTGTTGTCCTGTTGATGTGATTCAGATTGTGTACACTTGTTGCTTTGTACCCTAACGTCGTGCATGGACAGGGAAAGCTCTGTCCTTGTGGCAAATCTGTGCGCGCTCCGAGTAGGTTTTCAAATGAGCTTCCGCTGTGTTTTCAAAAAGCGCTCGGGGCATGACAGCACCTAAATTCTAATTGATGGTAGATTGCATCTCTATGTATTGCTTGCTATTTTACAGGTATAGAAAGCCTCTGGCATGCAAGAGGGTTAAATCTCAAAGCAAAAAGTGTGGCCATGTGAGGAGTCAAACATTTAAGAAGAAGATCAATATTTTCTATTTGACACTGAAATTGCAGCTACATTCTTTTCATGTCAAAGGAGTGTAAGTAGCAGCAAAATAGGGATGCATTTACTCACCCACTCCATATTAGGATAAGGAATCTGCCGTGTTAACATCTCCAGAACAGTACAACCCAAGCTCCATATATCGGCTGCAGTCCCATATGTTGTCCTTGGATTGACAACCTAATAGTGAAATAGTTTGTTCAGAAAGAACAGAACAGTGCACACATAGTCTTGACACCTTAAAAAGTTGCATAAGCAGAATATTCTGACTATCGTTGAAAAGTGATATAAAAAGTAGCCATCATAGAGCAATTTGAAAATAATTAAATACATGATAAAGACAATGAAAAGAGCTGACGGGTAGCATTGATGGTACATGGAAATCTGCTTATCCGACGTATCTAGGAATTTTGAAAAGTAAACACTACCCACTAATTATTTGCAACAGAAAAAGTTAAATGAGAACTTCCCAGTAGCAAGCTAAACATATATCACAAATACATACTGCTTTAACCATCTATTAGAATAAGTGATTTATTAAAATATAATTAAAGGATAAAGTAACCTAGTAAGAAATATACATGTAAGAAAACACATATCAACAAACTATGTGAAAAAGCCATCAATGAGGAACAGCTTAGATGATACTTACTTTATCCACTTAGTTCTAAAAGCAACCATAAGTCGAGATTTCCTAACAAAAGAGAGTTATCCTACTGATATACCTAGTAGATGTCTAAATAAAGGGTTAATTGCACTGGTGGCCCCAACCTTTGCACCCTTTTTAACTTTGGTCGCCAACCTTTTTCTTTTTTGCAATCAAATTCCTAACCTTTTGATTTTATTGCAATTAGGTACCAGTTGTTACAACAGGTGTTAGAATTAATAGAATGTTCCACACCAGCTTTTTTAAATTATAGTCTCTTGATATTCTGTTATACTAATGTTGGCCATATCGACATGTACTTTATTATAGAAGCTAGCTTTTACCCTATATTGCGCCTCCGGGTGCCTGCGCCTACCAGAGTCTCTGTTTTATATCTGTACTTTTGAGCCAACATGTGTACTTTTTTGTATCTGTACTTTTTACATATCAGCGTTTTGTATCTGTACTTTTTTCTTTTCATTCTCTCTTTTACCAAATCTTGAGAGCCTCCAACCTCCTTGTTCATGATTATGTGATTAGTTTTTTGGATATTTATCTCTTGATAATTAGAAATTAAACTATTAAAATCTGATTTGTATTGATCTAAAATTATGGTTGTGTACTGTTATTGTTACCTTGTATTTTCCATAAGATTTAGTTGTGTAATTTCTCTACATTCTACATGCTATTCAGAATGCCCGTCATGTGTCAACAAAATGCCTAAGAGAAGGCAAAAGTCGTTTTTGTTTCTAATTTTGATCTCATCTAATTATTGGTTGCAAACTTATGTTTCAACATCTGAAAATCATCTTTTCAATCACTAGAACCTTCGTTTAATATTTAAAATTCCATTCATGTTATCTTGCCTTTTTGAATAGCTTAATCCTTATAGTTCTACCTTTTCTTGATTAATAATCGAGTTTCCGTTTAGTTATCATTCTAAATCTTCTTCATGCTGGATCTCAACCTATTTGCAAGTATTTGTAACCAACATTGTTAACCTTTTTTAAACATCCAAATTTATTTATCTGCGTATCACTTCTCTATAATTGTAGAATCTAATAAATTTAAATTTAAATTTTAATTAAATTTGATTCTGAGGTTTTAATTTATTTTTGGCAATTAATTTCACTTAACGGAAACGAAATCCAACGAAACAAAATCGTCACTTGAATGGTCTGGCAGTGCTGAATCTAGTGGCGATGTTAGTTTTTGGATTTGGGGAACGTAGGCTCGAGAACGGGGCATTTTTAGACAGGTCGCTATTTGAATAATAGTGGAGTTTTTGCAAGTCCCTATATTTTATATACAGATTTGCATGAAAATTTACAAGGAAGGGTCTTTCCGCGATATTTATCCGCTGTGAGAGCCTCATATTAAAATATTAATGCTAGAGGGACTTATATGCAATTTTGCTTATATAAGGCTTATATATATATATATATATATATATATATATATATATATATATATATATATATATATATCGCATAGGGTGGATTTTCTGAGAAATTTCAGATTGTAAAAACCCTAGCCGTCGACTTGCGATTCCCTGCGACCTCCCCGCCAAGCCCAGCACCTCCGGCCATCATCTCCGGCCTTTTCCGGCTCTCTCTCTCTCTCTCTCTCGCTTTCTCTCTTGCACCGAGGAGAGAAGAAAAGGAAGAAACCCTCGGCATCACCTCCGCCGCTGCCTGGAGATCGAGAGGACCCCTAGGAGCACGACTAGCACCACCATCGCCACCGCCTTGGCCGCATCTTACATCCCAAATTGAGCGAACTGCTACGGGCAGGTTCAGGCCGCATGAGATCCTGTACCGCCGCCGCTGCCTTCCACCACCAACAAGCTCCTCCCCTGTCGTCCCCAGGTCGGCCTCAACCCCTTCCTACCAGGGCTTGATGCCAAGTACCGCCGGAGTTCAGGTGGAAGCCGACCGACCTTGAACCGTACTCGGGTTTGGGGCGTGGTCACCCTTCAGGTCACCCAATGTTCCGGCAATCTTCATGAGGGCAAGCACGGTGATTCTTGGTCCTCGTAGATGTCGGGGCTCACCTCGAATCGGTTTCTTAGTGGGCATGGCATCTCCGTTGGGATCGTCGACTCCGGAAGGCTTCAATCGGGCGTTCGGGTTGGTCCGAAATCGACTCGAGTGATTGGTTGTGCTCCGGACAGCGAGAACGGGTTCCGGAGCGTCGAGATCTTCGAACGTGCATATTCAGTTTAATTCTGAAACTCAGAATCGTCGATAAAATCCCTTAACTACTGTTTAGGCACTTTTATTTTGGTAAGTTAGTGCTTGGTAGGTGTTTTGGGGCTTAGGTGCAGTCATATACGGTGTGTCATCATCAGTTGGGATCATCTGACTAATTGTCAGAGGTCCGGGCACTTTACAGAATGGAAAACAGTTTCCAGTGCGAGTTTCGATAAAATCTCCGATCGAAAAATCATGTTTTTCGGTTTTAAACTTTATGTTTATAATTTAGATTGATTGGAGGCTGTCCTAAAGCCTTGTTGGCTGTATTTTAGGACATTCCGTGGGTTTGGTGACAACAGTCGGACTTCGGTGACTTTCGGAGGTCAAACCGGAGAATTTCGAGAGTGTGATGGATTTATTTTGAGTCTTTTGGCTTTGGTGCTTATCTATTAGTATGTGGCTGTCCCGACATCCAAAGGTGAGTGTTCCGGGACAACAAAGGAAAGCCGGTGGGCTTTAGAAGTGTTACGGAACACTTCGGGGTAAAATCGGACCCTAAAACGTGAAAATCGGGCGTTTCGGTACGAGACTTCAGGTCACACGGGTTGCTGTTGTTCGCAACAATGAAATGGCTTTACTTGATGGATATTATAGGTAGTAGGATGCCTTTAATTGCAGCACTGAAGTCATTGGTTGGTTTCGAGACCAATTGGGCATTCCAAGAACCAAATCGGCAAAATTTCAGAGTTCCAATTTTTTCGTTTAGGAGCACTGTTTGTGAGACTGTCCCAACGGCTTTAAATTTTATACTCGGGACAGCGGGTGAGGTATATTGGGTGAAGGACTTGTTTCGGGGTGTCCCATGGGTTAGGATGACATTCTGACAAGTCGATGCGATTAGTCGGGAGTTCTACGGTGGTCCTTGTTGAGATCCATAACCCCGACATCATTCGCAAGATTTTCAAGGTTTGGATCACGGGTTAAGGTAATTAGCAGATTGGACTAGTTGTAGGTCCGGGCCTGGGCAAGGAGCGTGATCAAGGGGGTCATCGACCAAAGGGTTTTGATCAATAGAGGTGGGTACTCCATGCGGGTAGTCTGTGAGATTGTATCCTCTCCTTTTCCTCTCATATGTCGGTTTTATTTTCTCTTTATTATTATCTTGCATAGAAACAAACTGGTTTAGACATATATAATAGGTTGCTATTTGTTGGACTTTATCAGGACCTCTAGGTCCGAGGGGTTTGGTATTGGGTATTTTGATATGACCTATTTGGTCACGATTTGGCTTCAGCCAAGATTATCAGTTTCTTGCCGAAGGCTTTATTAGTCACTGCACTTAGGAGTATTCATGGACACCATGTCGGTTTGGCCACCGACAAAGGGTGTACTTATCCGGATGGGTCGTCTTTCATGACACATAGGTCATATTCGGTGCAAGGTTGTGACAGGCAGTGCCTGAGGTTGACGGACCGATATAGCAAGTTGTGGTTTGGACACAGGCTGGGACAGGTATTTGGCATGGCATACAGAGGTCAGGTGGTATTACAGTGGTAGCATATCTTTTATCTAGACTACTGTAGGGTTAAATTGTCTCTCTTAGCATTTCCTTATATATCCACTATGTTTTTCGTAGTGAGCATGACTTGTCCTCGTGGCGGGTTGTACCTACTGAAAAACCTTTGTTTGGTTTCTCATGTCCTCTATCTCCACAGGTGACACGGTCGGTGAGGTTGGTACGTGTGGTGGTCTAGAGCTTAGCAACTTCCCTGGTTCATTTACTTTACACTTTTGATTAGTTAGTTTAGTGGTCCAGTTGGACATGTATTTATACTTGATTGAATTTTGGTAGGATTATATTATGGTTATGATTATGGTTTAGAATGGCTTGGTGATTTTTGAGTCGGCTTTTTGGATTGATTTTCTACCCCTCATGGTAGTCGTTTTAAATAAAGTGTTTCCGTGTGGGAAATGGTTTTCAAACAGTTTTTTTAAAAATGGTTTTGGTTTCATATCTTAAACTTTTCAGCAGTGCTTCCAAGTGTAGAACGTTTTCAAAGGAATAGGTTGAATGAATATAAATGCATGTATTCACGGTAATGGTTGTGTGATTAAATGATTATAGTGAATTGTTGACAAAGTCAATACGCCGTGCAAATATAGAGGAAACTCTATTTGTGGCGGATTTATACGTTCCCTAGTAAAGTTGGAAAAAAAAAATGGTTTTTTGCAAACTCTGGTTTTCTAAACAGGATTCTAGCATGGGCCTCGAGGCGTGACAATAATCACACTTCCTATGAGTAATTTATTTTTTGTTTGATGAGTCAAACTTCTTTTTGGAAACCCAATCGGAAACTGATAAGTTTGTGATTGTTTAACTCTGTACTTTGTACTTATGATGTTTGTTGTTTATTAATTTAGATTTCGTGTAGTACTCGAGAAATTCGAGTTTGAAATCGAGTTCGAAATACAAAGATAGCCCTAAGGGGGCGTTTGGATCGGGTTATCTTGGCAGGATTACCCGTAATCCTGCCAGGATTACTGTGTTTGGAGAATCCTGCCTGTAATCTGTTCGGTAATATAAGATTCCGAAAGGTGCAGGATTAACCCCAAAACATTACTGGGGGGAGGGGTGTATGTTGCATTACTGGAAGCGGGTAATGTTGTAGTTAATGTAAAATGACAAGTTTACCCTCGAGTACCCCCCAAACCCTAAACAGAAGATCATTCCATCTCCTCTTCTCACGATCGCCACCCCCCTCTCTCTCCTGAGACTGCCGTACGGACCTCCCTCTCTCGCACAAGCAAGCCGCGGCCACCCCTCTCCCTCTCTCGCCCGAGCAAGCCACGGCCGCCCCTCTCTCCCTCTCTCGCCCAAGCAAGCCGCGGCCGCCCCTCTCTCCCTCAAGCGCCCTCAAACCGTACGGCCCCCCCTCGCCCTCTCGCCATACGCCTCCCTCTCGCTCACGGCCCCCTCTCTCTCTCGCGTGCGCACGCTCGGGCAAAAAATCTAGTTCATCCTCCCAGATAATCCTCATGATCTTATTCCCTCCATTTATCATTTCTTCTACATGTATAAATTTTTTTTTCTCTCTTGCTGAAAATAATTTGTTTTCGAACTGAAATTAGAAGCAATTTTTTTTAATAATGAGTGTTTATAACTCATTTTTTTACATAAAGTTCATATTTATTGCAAACTTCTTCAAATCCAAAGCATTTTTTGGTTATTCTATATCTATTGATAAGTGATTGTTTACTTATATGTTAATTTCTACTTGTCATAATTTAGCATAGATCAAGATGGATCCAACTTCTCCTGATTCTCTTCCAATGTTAGCAAGCATTATTGCCACATTCGTGTATATGCAAAGGCTTCTACGGGTGGTAAAATTACTTCACGTCCTATATAATTTTAGACAACACAATAGAAAACGCTGGGGAGGTAGGCGAGCAGTGAAAAGGCGCTTTATAAGACAGGTGCACATTAGGAGAATAATATATGATAGTGATCTTGCATGTTACGAAAAGGCGCTTTATAAGACAGGTGCACATTAGGAGAATAATATATGATAGTGATCTTGCATGTTACGAAAACACACGCATGGATCGTAAGACATTTCACTCCCTTTGTGATCTACTTTCAACAAGAGGGAGATTACAAGAGACTCGAGAGTTGCCTATTGAGGAGATGGTTGCTATGTTCTTACATATTGTTGCACATAATGTTAAAAATAGAATAATTAAAAGACAATTTATTAGATCAGGAGAAACAATAAGTAGGCAATTTGGTAATGTCTTAGCTGCTATGTTACGTTGTCATGACTTTTTATTAAGAAAGCCAGAAGCTGTCCCTGAAAACTCAAGTGATGAGAGATGGAAATGGTTCATGGTAGGTAAACTTATATCCTTGCGTACACTTTTACCCTCACCTTTTTTTGGAAAAAACAATCATAAATTTAATATATATACACTTGATTTGCAGAATTGTTTGGGTGCACTAGATGGTACTCATATTAAGGTCCATGTTCCAGAAATTGATAAGGCTAGGTATCGAGACCGGGATAAGAATATTACCACTAATGTTCTAGGAGTATGTACACAAGACATGCAATTTATATATATCTTACCTGGGTGGGAGGGTTCTGCGGCAGATTCTAGGGTACTTCAAGATGCAATATCAAGACCAAATGGATTGAAGGTTCCCCAAGGTATAAGTCTCATTAGGTGAAATTAAATTTCTTAAATATCCTAAAACTATATTAACATTGTTAAAATTGTAGGTTATTACTATCTTTGTGATGCGGGATATCCTAATGGCGAAGGATTTCTTACACCATATAGAGGTCAACGTTATCATTTAAGTGAGTGGAGACAAGGTCGACAATCACAAACACCACAAGAGTTATACAATTACAAACATTCTTCCGCAAGAAATGTTATTGAGAGGTCCTTCGGATTATTGAAGGGAAGATGGGCAATACTTAGAGGAAAATCATACTACCCTACGAAGGTTGCATGCAGAATTATATCCGCATGTGCCCTTCTTCATAATCATATACGGTGCCAATAGATCCTCTTGAGAATGAGATTAATGAAGCTGACTCAACCGACAATGAAGATGAAATAGGAAATATCACTTATATTGAGACATCCACTGCTTGGAATTTATGGAGAGATGCATTGGCACAACAAATGTGGAATGAAGCGAGGGGAAAAATGATTTCTTTGCAAGTTTCATAATAATCATGTACTCTTAAATTTTATTATGTTAAGTTTGATGTGTTGTACGCTTAAATTAAATATACTGCAGAACATTCATTGCTAGAATGATTTGTTTTCTTATATTGTACTGTATATTACTGATGTGTTGATTTAAATTGTATCGTATTCAATTGTATTGTGTGATGATTTAAATTGTTCGCTTCTTACTTCTAGTAACCATATTTAGCTGGATAATTATTGTTGTTATTGTATTAGTATGGAAGACTTGTCGTCGCAAGGAAATTCAAAATCAAGAAACAAAGGATTGAAGCACCAATGGACAAAGCAAGAAGATGAAAAACTTATTGAATGCTTATTGGAACTTACAACAACTGGAAACTGGAAAGCTGATAATGGAACTTTTCGAACTGGCTATCTGCAACAACTAGAAAAATGGATGTATGAGAAGCTCCCAGGATGCGAAATTAAAGGAGTACCACATATTGAGTCAAGATTCAAACTTTGGAAAAGACAGTATAATGCAATTTCTGAGATGTTAGGACCTGCTGCAAGTGACTTTGGGTGGAATGATGTAGAAAAATGTATTACATGCGAGAAGACTGTTTTTGAAGCTTGGGTTAAGGTAGCTTGCTTAAAATTGTAAAATAAATATATCATTTTTTAGTTAATATTTTATAATATATTTTTATAAATTTTGTTGCAGAGTCATCCTATTGCTGTAGGGTTGAGAGGCAAACCATTTCCATATTTGGAACAATTATCGATTATATTTGGAAAAGATCATGCAACTGGTGCTGGTGCAGAATCTGCTGCTGATGCTGCAAGAAACATTGATGAAGAGGAAGAGCTAATGACACATGCATCCACCCAAGATCCTGATGTCGAAATGCTTTTTATGGAACAAAGTAGTGCTCGAATTAATACTTCGAATGTTGGCACCTCCGCAAAATCGAAGAAGCGAAAGTCACCACTTGGAGAGGATGCGATCAATGAACAATTTTGTTCAACTTTGCGTTCACTGGAAACTTCATTTACTGATGCCAATCAGCACTTAGGTCGGCTTGCAAATTGCTTTCAGTTCATGGCCAACAATGAGAGCAAGAAAGAGAAGTTGTTCGAAGAGATAGTAAAAATCGAGGGACTTGAGGACAGACAAGTAATGGATGGCACTGAAATTCTAATGGGTGACTCTACAAAATTAGATACATTTTACTGCATGCCCGATCATTATAGAAAGCAATATATTTTTCGTGTGTTGGGTGGACGTGATTGAAGAAATTGTGTTATTTGTGTTGGACTAGTTGGGTTAGACCTTTTTGGATTGTCTTTTTTGGGGACAAGAACTTTTAAACTTTTATAGTGTAAGTGTTTAAGCCTCTACTTTTTTATGGTATTATGATGTGTAGAGGTTTCGACTCTATGAAATATTTATTCCATATGTTGCTTTGTTTATATTTAACTTGGTAATGCCATTGTTTGATGTTAGTCTTGAAAATTATGTATTTGATATTATGCCTTATGTGATGTTTAGTTATTAATTCTCTTTAAATATAGCTTCTAACATGAAATTTATTTGTTATTTTATGATTTTTTATTATTATTATAGTTTATTTTTTATTTATTTTTAACGGTAGAAATTAATTTTTTGCGGTGCAATTTAAATTTTAAGTTTTGGTGGTGTAAAATATCAAAAGGGTAATTTTGGAAAAGGATATACATTTCTATCAGGATTACTGAGTTTTAAAGGTTGAACCAAACGTAATAATGCTATAAACACTGTAATTTAGCATTACATTACCGGTTTATTCCAAACGCATTAATGCAGCATCAGCAGTAATCTCGTTCAGAAATGCAACATGTCGGGATATGTTGAAATACTCAGTAATCTTACATAACCCGATCCAAACGCCCCCTAAGTTATATTTATACCAGTGTGCATTGAGCCCTATATATGTATATATATAGAAGTGAATAGTGTTGACTTAAGTGAATAGTAACCCGTTGAAAACTTCGGTTTTCCGATCGAAGTCGGCTAACAAGACCTATTTGAGTCCAAATTTGACGATCTAGATAGTCGATTTGAACGGTCTCATCGGTCTGAGCGCAATGGCGCAGTCGAAATTTGTGATTCGACAACCCTAGTGCCTCGAAAAGAGTGAAATACAGCAAATTTTGGTGTATTTTGTGAAAAAGTTTAATATTTTATGGACCAATGTGAGTAAATTTAATTGGGGAGGGGTTTTTCAGCATGTTCGTTCTACAGTGATGGACCCAAGTGAAAAAAATGGGAGTTGGAGGACTGATTTGCATTTTGTTGCAAAGTTTGCATATAGCAAACTAGGGTTGTTTTGGAACCCAAACCGAATCCATCCCTGGCCTCCAGAGGAAACCGCAGCACCCCCACGACCCCCTCTACTTCCTTCCCCGAGCACCAGCCGTCGGCCGCCGTCCTCCCATCGCCGGAAAAGCAAGAATAAGCCACTTGTTGCGCTTTAAGGTGCCTTGGAGCTTTGCTCCGGCCATCCGCTGCCGTGGGGCGCCAAAGCTGGACCCCGTGGCAAGCTGGGGACTCCATTTGATGTCCCCTAGCTGCTGCTCACCTTGGTTGCTGCCCATAACTTGGTTTGGTCAAGTTGGCTAAATGCAAGCTCCAAATTTAATGTGTTTGGCCGAGGTTGCTTGTTGCACTGTTCCGGCAGTGGTCCGGCTACCCAATGGTGAGCCCTTGGACCTCCTCGACCTCGTGAGCATGATGCTCACCTTGGTCCATGCTTTGGTTAAGTGTTAATGCATGATTCGCCAACTAGTGCTCTAGATGTTTAATATACTTGGACCCATTACTATTTTCATGCCTCGTGTTGCTCCCAAACAGTGAGCACGATGTTTAGAACATCGAGGCCCAACTACTGGTGCTTTGGTTCAGTGTACAAGTCCTCGAATTGGTTATAATAGCTTAAAAGTAAAAAATTATGCATAATTATGCAAATATGCTAAACCTCAAGGGTCTATTTGTAATTGTAGCCTGGTAGGCTGCTGTGGACAGCGTGCACGTGATCTCTGCACCTTTCGTTGGAAGTTCAATGCCTTTTGTTGAGCGAAATTTGCTTAACGAACCGTAAATTGGCAAAATTGTCGGTTTATCGATATTCCGATGCTAATAGCGCATTTCGAAGAAAGTGGATTGTTATTGTTGGTTGCTAGCTGTCCCTGGCTGTTCCCAGCGCTGTCCTGGCTGGTCCAGTGGCCTTGGTTTAGCATTGGTGATTTTCGGAGCCGAAATCGAATTTCCGGAGGTGTTTTCAATGTTTGTGGCACCGATTGAGCATAGAATCGCACCCAGTAGAGTTTGTGCCCGAACGTCTTCAATGAAGCATTCCGGAGTAGCACGTCAAGTTTCGTTAAATTTGGATATCTGTAGGCACAGATCGGATCATAGTTAATCGATCAGCAGATTTCCGAAAGTTCCGGCAAATCCCGAGACTTTAGTGAAGTTTCCCGCTTAGCTTACCTGTATACAGTGAGTCAATAGTTGGGGAGTGTGAGAGTCTATTTTCCTGACCAGTGTGTATGATTCAGGTCCCACCAGTCAGCTGCCAGCCTGTGAGCTATCTAGCGAATGCCGCAATTGTCTACCCTGAGGTGGGTTTATCTTTGGTTCGGGCTTTATCATTTCGGCCCTTTGGGGTACCGTAGTAGGTCGGACCCCTGTGTTTGATGTAGCCTTGATCCTATGGTTGAGCCTTTCTACTTGCTTTCATTCCAGCATTCAGTCTTTATAGCTACGTAGCCTTGATCTTACAGTTGAGCTTTTCTATATACTTTCATTCTCAGCATTTAGTATATATAGTGATATATATCTGGACATATACCATGCTTGCTTGGTCACTAGCTTAATGGTATTAGTATTTCCTATTCTTCTACTGCATGTTAGAATAGGAGTTCAGCTGCAGTTATATAGTTCAGTTATTCAGTTTTAGTTGTTCCATTTCTGTTATACAACTTCAGTTATACAGTGCAGTTATACAGTTCAGTGATACAGTTCAGTTATACAGATTCAGATATACAACATCAATTGAGATTACAATTTTCAGCATCCCGACAGGGATTTTTCGGCTTAATGTCGATTGTTCGGTCTTTAGGCCGCGAGCTTGAGCATCAGCATTATGATCGCCCTAGAGCCAGCTTTCAGTCACTTACACCGACGGTTTGGCCACCGTCATGGTGTTCTTTACCGGTAGAGAGGTCATCACATCGACCCATGAGCCCAGGGAGTTCACACGGAGTGTGCAGGGTTATGATAGCATATTGGTGCATCGGTGGGGCATTGGTCTAAGTCCTTGTGACCTATGACGGCTTTGATTGGGTATTTCAGTTCTAGTATTGATGCATGATTACTGATATTGTTATTCCAGTATTTATTAGCATTGATTAGCACATGATTGTTGGTACTCTGGATTACAGCTTTGACATTTATGCATTATCATATCTGCCTGATCTACAGCGTGATACATTGATATTGTCCTGATTTATTTGATGATTAGTTATAGCATGTTCAGTTTCCTTCATGAGTACCTGCTTATAGCCTGTTTTACTATCCGCTTATTATTGTATCCAGTAGGTAAGGCTTGCTATTTCTCGGCTCGTCGTGCCCACTGGGATACATTTATGTTGTATCTCACACCCTTGGGTAACCATTTTTCCAGGTCAGTCCGGTGCTGAGATGTCGGAACGATGCAATGAGCTATCGCGATAGAGTTGTCCCTGCTATTGGCCACTGTGGCCCAGTGCTTAATATTTCCAGTTTAGTTGTGGAGTTGTGATTGTTCTGAGTATTTGTTGGATTATGTCATGTGTAGTGTGGATGTGTTTAGTTGTAGAACTTTATGTTATGCTTTGGTTTTTGACTGTGTCACTCTCTGATTGCTTTGTGTACTTGCCTAGTCGAGCATATATAGGGGAGATTCTGTCCGTGTGGACAGAGAATTTCCTATGCATATGGCGGTCTGTCTACGTCTTGGGTTTCAGATTTTGAACTCTAATATATATAAAAAAAAAAAATAGACAGCTTTTTGAAACTCGAGGCGTGACAAATTAGATGGTATCAGAGCAAATAGGTTTAAGGAACCTAAGTAGTATATGGTTAGGATTGAGCCCTAGGATGACTTGAGTCTACGTGAGAGCGTAGGGTATGTTGTTTCAGGGGTTAGGAGCTCAAATGTACTTTCCATTATTTGAATCTATCCTAACCTGATTGTTATGTTTCAGTTATGGCTCGACCTAGGCGCCGTGGTGGTGATGATGGGCGAGGTACGGGCAGAGGCCGAGGTGTCGGCCGACCTTCCAAAGTACCGAGGGAGCCACAGGGCTCCGATAGACTGCAGCGGTTGGAGGATCAGATCACCGCTCTTGCTAGAGTAGTCCAGCAGCTTGTGCAGTAGCAGACTGCTCCTGCCGCACATGTCCCACCTGTTCCGCCACCTATTCCACCGCCTGAGCCAGTGCTGGAGGAACCGACTGTACCTTCTGCTGCCCATGCCGCCTGTGGTGATAGCCCCGGCTACCACCACTACTTCAGGAGCTGCACCTGTTGCCGCCACTGTTGGCGACCCCCCGGTTACTATAGTTGGGACCGCTTCCCGACCGACTACGCCTGACGCCACTGAGGATGCGACTCAGGCGGAGAGAGTTCGAGCGAAGGTTGTCTTGATTGAGTTCAAGAGGTTCCTGCCACCTACCTTCGATGGAACAGTTGACGATTATTGGGCTGCCGAGAAGTGGGTGATGCACATGGAGAAGTTGTTTCGTGATCTGTACACGGAAGACCGTGATCGTGTGCATCTCGCTGCACATTGTCTCGAGGGTGAGGCAAATCAGTGGTGGAGCGACCTACCTAGAGATCAGTACGGGAGATTTCCAGAACCCCCGTGGCATGAGTTCAAGGAAGCGGACCTGAGCGACAGCGTGAAGGAGCAGTTGGAGCGCGATTTTGCATCAAGGGGACCGCTCTGTCAGGGAGTATGAGTAGGAGTTCTCCCGTATATGTTCCTTGATTCCGCAAGCCGTGCGGAATGCGCGGCGTAAGGTCCGGCTTTCCTCCTTAGACCTCCAGATTTTCTGCGACTGCGTAGAGCGTGCCCTCTCTGTGGAGGCTGACATCGCGATCACTCGTGCTGAGCGATAGGCCGCTAAGAAAGGCAAGGAAAAGAAGCGGCCGTTTTTTGGAGACGGAGGTGGATCCACGATCAGCGGGAAACCACCCAGACACCCTCGAACCCAAGATCAGTCTATGAGCAGTCCTGCTGGCAGTCAGCAGCGGGGTCTGCGACCCTGCGTATTTTGTGGTGGACCACATCGGGCAATTACTTGCGATCAGCGTCATGGCTGTTGCTTCAGGTGTGGCCAGGCCGAGCATGTATAGGGGAGATTCTGTCTGTGTGGACAGAGGATTTCCTATGCATGTGGCGGTCTGTTCACGTCCTGGGTTTTCAAGTTTAAACCATGATTTATATAAAAATAATAATAATAATAATAATAATAAAATAAAAAATAAACCGCTTTTTGAAACTCGGGGCGTGACATTTCGTTCAATAAATTGATATTTCTATGTATTATGCCAATTTTGTATTTATTCTTTTTAGCAGCTTATAGATAATCGTAATTCTTAATTTAGGTTCTGGTGATTGACTCCCTGTGCATTTTCAACTGGATAGCTTCGTAGCTTAGAAGCTACTTTTAAGATAAGCGACCGGACACCCATTAGTCTTTCGCAATATAGTATAGGAAAATATTCTGATTATAAAAAAAATTCTATTTTGTAGATTTTAAAACTAAGGATTAAGCATATTATTATACACTTTTGAAAAATGAGTTTCAACTTTAATTGCCGGACTCTTTTAGTAAAATATTTCTAAAATTTGATATTTTGTTCTATAAATTAGTGATTAGATAAGTATTTTAAATTATAATGTCTCTTGAAATTCTATCATGCTAATATTGGCCAAGTAGACATGTAATCTGTTATAGAAGCTAGCTTCAACTCTGTATTATGCCTCCGGGTGCCTACGCCTACCAGAATCTCCATTCTATATTTGTGCTTTTGATCGCTTCTGTTCTGTATATGCGCCTTCGGGTGCCTCTGTTCTATATTTGCGCCTACGGGTCACTCTATGTAGTTACTTATCGAATACTTATTTATTTTAACTTTGTTTATCTGCCAAAAGAAAGATACATTGTTAACTTACAATCTCTATTTGATGTGAACTTTAAATTTTGATAATCTCTATTTTCTAAAATTTTGCAAAAAGACCGGTCGCATAAATTAATTTATGTATGAAAATTTTACTTCAGAGCTTTTTGTTATTTATTTCGTTGTATGCTTAATCCGACTAATGTGGTGTACGGTTGTTTACCCCAATACTGAGACTCTTTTGCCGGGCGGGGACGGGATCGAGTGAATGCTAGACATAGTTATTGTTTGAGATTATTTTCTTTTTGTTTTTATGTCTAGTGTAGCTAGATGTGAATAATTGAACTTCGTAAACTAGCATATGGTTTTATTTGCTTCTGCTTTGTTGTTTTCTCCATACCTCAAATTTTTGTTAATTGTGGTATATGTTGAACCAAGTTTCTTCCCTTTGTGTTTCGTTGTAGACCTTAGTTTTACAATTGTGAGAGTTAATTTGATTCTAGTCAAAATTTTTGTTGTTAGTCTCATGTTTCTAATTCTTTGAATTTTGTAAATTCTTTTGTTATCATCGTTCTTCCTGTTTCATGTTTGGTTTTGTAACCTTGCGTATTTGCTTATTTAGCAGGTATGCAGCATCTGTTAGCCTCAGGATCAGGGCGTGACAGATTTAGTCCATATCTCTTATGATAAGCAAGTTGCTTGACATTTTCACCAAACTCTTGTCCACTTCTTGGTTTTTAACTTCGCGTACCAATCTTCACATTCGTGCCAAGGATCCTCAGCTTGCGGGGGGATGCTAGGATATATTGTGTCACTATGTACGTTATGATATATAAATAGCATTGTATATTATTATCCCTATATAATGTAGGGGTTATATGATATTATGGTTGTATTATTGTTGAGACAAGTTGCCTTGTATACACATCTCGTACTATTTATATTCATTAATTAAACCCTAAAGGGTCAAGCTCTTTTGCCCTTCTTTCAGAGAAAACAAATTGTAGACAAACAAAAAAATGAAAGAATTCGAATTCTACCATAGATAATTTTCATTGTAAACAATACAGATCATAAATTATTAACAGAAAACTACACATTAGTTTAAATATCACATAGTTAGGTGAAAGTTAGGTCCAGAAGAATTGAAAGAGCAAGCCATCTTTCCCAACTACACTCATGGCTTCCTTTGCAAATATTAAACAAAGCATGGTTTTAATAGCACAAATCTTAAAAAGGCGTTTTTATCATTAAACCTTTCACTAACAGAATATTCACAGAATAACGGTATTATTAAGGACGATAGAGGCATTTGTGAGCACCCATAAAGAAAGGCATTTTCCAAAAAATACTTCAAAGCATGATGATACAATTTCCTTTATATATTTTTTACTTGAAAGTTGATAAATGCAACCATTTTTTTTTATTATTAATGGGCCACTTTGGAAAAGCAATGCAGAAGGAAAAGAAAGTTTTACACACTCTATATAGAAATAGCTTGTTGATAAAGCAACAATCATCATGCAGAAGGATACTTTACCTCGGGTGCCATCCAATAGACGCTCCCTTTGCACGATTTTAGATTATTGATCATGTCAATCTGAATTGAGAAAAGGAAAGCAATGGAACTGACGGCATGAATTACAAGCTATGGTACATTTTCCACGTGAAGTAACTAAAAGAACTCAAACGAACCTCCTTAGCAAGTCCAAAATCTGCAAGTTTTACAGATCCATTCACGTGAACCAGTATATTGGCACATTTGATATCTCTGGATAGCAACGAATAATGTTAGTACCGATAGATCACATTGATATTATGAACTATGCATCAACAAAGTAATAATTAGTGAAACTATAAAACAGAGTGTCTAAGAACAAGAATGACTACAATAGCTAATGCAAATACTTTTTCTTCTTTTTAGTTGCATTGATTTGGATAAATCTAACTTCATCGTGTTATGGCTCGGTGTCTATTAGTCTGATAACTTAAGCTAGTTTCAAGTCATATTACATTTAAATTTTTCTGTGTACTGAGTGGCCCAGCAGCAGGAATATTAACAGCCACATTGAATCAGTAAAACTATAAAACTTGAGTGCGTAACCTTGTGAACAAGAATGACTACAAAAGCTACGATGAAAACATTTTCTTTTGCGATTGTATGCATATGAATATATGGGATTTCAATGTGCTATAGTTCGTTATCTACTAGTTTGATAGCTTAAGACAAATGTCATGTCATATCACACTTACTTTAATCCTCTACTGTGTCGCTACACTGTAACTCAGCAACAGGAATGTCACTGGCCATATTTACACATTGTGAACTTGTTTGGCCCACCTTTTGCTTCCACAAAGGTGATGTTTAAGTAAAGCTATTCAAAGAAGCCCTTACAGCTGCTTGTTAACCTTCCCTAACATTCAACTTGAAGTTTCCGCTTTTCGAGTTGAAAAGCCAATTTCATATTCTTGCTGTAATTAAAAACTCTAAACCTCTGTTTTGTTAAGATCCAACATCCAGTTCTTGAGGACCAAACAAGTATTCTGGTACTAGAACTAGCTTTAATACAATGCCAGAGAAAAAATAAGTGATATATATTTGTTATTCTTTTAGTGGCTTCAGGCCATCCTTCTCAATGGCAACAATTTTACGCAGAAATTCGAGATCATCTATTGTTGGCAATAGAGCAATACAACTATAATAACGATTATTATCACCAAAATCTAACAACTGAACAAATACAAAATGGCCATGCGGACTAAGTAGCTGAATCACCTGTGGACCACATTTCGCTCGTGAAGATATACCAATCCATAGAGAATCTGCCTAGTATAAGCAGAGACTTGTGTGTCACGCAGATGATACTTTTGGTACAAGGATGCAAGAGAGCCTTGTGTAACAAGTTCAAGGAAGATGAAAAGCTTTGTTTCTTCCTGAAATCCAATCCATAAAATCAGAAATAGTATATAGAAGGTAAGCACAGACAGGCAATAGCACTGTTTAGGAGCTTCTACATATATAGCTCTGCAAAACCATTAAATACCTACATAACCATGTAAATCTGTATTTCAACATATTTATAGAAAAATAACCTATCCTAAGGAGGGAACTCGCAATTCATGGAAGTTAGTTTTCTATTATAACTTTTTTATGAATAGGAGCATTCTTGTAAGTATCAGGGTATACAGGTAATAAATCAAGTTTATAAACAAGTCAACAACATTTAAAATTCAGATCTTGCATGAATATTAATGTAAATAGACAAACTAAATATCTCTCTAATGAGACCAAGATGTCGTCCCAACAAGGGGATTTTAGATTACTAGTGAACATAAACCTTATACGAAAAGCAAAGCTATGAGTCCAAGTAATAAACGAAAAGGATCACCAGCATTAGAATTGAACTTTTTTATGGCATTGTGTTAGCATATTAACTAGACTGATAAGCACGAAGTTAAACAACCTGAATTGTAAGATATACCTTGTCAGTTCCATAATATTGAACTATATTTTCATGCTCAAACTGACTTAAGAGCGCAACCTCCTGAAAAGATAATGTAGCCGTTAGAAGTAAGCAGAGCAAACAAAGCAGAAACTGTTGGGCTTTCCATTGAAATAATGAATTAGGAAAGCACCAAACTAGATTGAGAAAAATTAGGCTACAACCTATGAATATGATGGATAATACACTGAAAATAAAAGAACAAGATATGGCATTAATCACCTGCTCAAGTTGAAGAATACATTGTTGAGCATTGGTTCCTTGGTCAATTAGAGATACTTCTTTAACAGCAAAAAAAACACCCTCGCTGCAAGAGATAAAAAATAAGCAACATACATACAAAGTAATAAGTAATAACCATTGCCTAGTCAATTAGAGATACTTTAACAGAAAAAAAAACACCCCCACTGCAAGAGAACAAAAATAAGCGACATACAAACATAGTAATAAGTAATAATCATTGCCTAATCATTGCCTAAGCTAATACAAGAGTGCTATAGAAACAAGAGAAAAATAGTCCAGCATAGGCGGTTGAGCAGATGATCATTTTCATTATAAGCAATTAATTTATGCATGTGCTGCCCGCATCAAGTAGAACTACTGTTGTACTGAATATACTGACAAATTGTGTATGGAATCTTCGGATTGAACCATGTTGAGTAAGATGATTGTCTCACTGTATACATACATCCATATATACACATATACATTACTTCTAAGGAAAGCCATGTCTAATGGTGGTGCGTAACAAGCACTGCAGTGCCATATTAGTCCTTTTATGAGTGGGCCACATATCCGAACAGAATTATGTGGCCACATTTGGACCTGACATGCAATCTACATGCAACATATTATATCACATGCTCAATTAAGTAGAAGAACAGACAAATAAAAAGAGGCGAGAGTATTTAGCAGCCTGAGAAAAGTTGCTAATGAGTGGTTAATGGAATTTTGCTCAGGTTTGACCCTTGCAAAACATTCATCTACATTTTAATATTTATTAATCTGATGGCACATAAAAAATTTTAGGCCATGAGTGATACTAGTATTTTTTAGGCCAAATTACAAACGCCACCTTTGCACTTTATCCCACGTCTCAATTACCCTCCTGAGAAAAAGTTGCATCAAGTCTACCCTGCACTTAACCACTGTCTCAAATAGGCCAAAAACCGTAGAATGATGTTAATGTAGGATGGAATATAAAGTCCTACGTTTTAGAGGGCTCCAAAATATGATTTATAATTTTAAAAGTCGAAAATTTTTCAAATAATTTTTTTGAATATTTTTTTATTTTTTTAGAAATTTTTGTAATTGAAAAAAAAAAAGAAATTATGAAAATTAAAGAAAGATAGAAAAATTTAAAAAAAAAATATATATATATATATATAGAGAAAAGATAATCAAGACTCACTCCTGAACCGAACTCGCTTAGGGCCTGGACTCACTCCAAGGCGACGCATTCATAAAGAAAAAAAAAAAGACATCATTGCCAAAGCATTTGTCTTCATTATAGATTCATAAATTTATATCAATTACCCTACAAAGAAGCCTTATGCCTTATTTATACTATCTTTAACCTTACTTATACATAACCAATTTATGATTTAATCTTATCCTAAATAACCAACTAAAAATACCTTATCTAGAGATTAGCTAAATAATAAAAATCTAAAAATAAATAGAGATAAAACCAAATAAGAGGATAGCCAAAAAATCCTCATTTAACTAACTAAAAGATATACTCAACTAATCTAATCTAATTTAAAAAATGATGAACTAAATCGGTTTAATCCAATCAACATGGGTTCGAGCCTGTTCTGCATCATTCGCTTCAGTTGCGCAGTATATCGTCCTCAAGATCAGTTGGATTTGCAAGATGATAAAAAACAACCAAGTGTGCAAAATCAAGTGATGCAGCCCAACACCTATATGTCGAACAACCTGTATCATCACAGTCTCCGGCTTGGTGTTGACATAGGAATGCTTCATAAGTCGGTAAGGTTTCATAAGGATTGATATTAAAAAGCAAAGTTGTTTCGGTGCAATTTGAAGCTCAAGTATGAAGGACTCGTATTGCTGGGTCAATGCGGGCAACTCAATCTATAATCTTACCTCTTCAACACGCTCATCTGCCTTGGCTTCATGATTTAACTACGGATGCTCAAATTCTAACTTGGTCACATCCAGAAGTTCTTTGCAATCGGATAGTGTGGATGGAACTGGATCAGAAAGGTCAACTCCCTACTGTGCTATTGGTGGCATACTCTATTGTGCAATTAAGGTCTCTAGTTGAACTTTTAGTTGAATCCATTGAATACTCATCTCTGACCTTATCCATCCATTGAAAATCATCTTCAGCAATTTTAGCATCATCTTCAGTATCTTTCAACCTCCTTTCTTCTTCCTCCAAAAATATTCTTCTAAACTCAAGATGAGATATCTTTTTTACTCTCTCCGTTTTTTTTTCTCCACACACTTCTTGCACCTTTTTTTTCACTCCAGTCTTTTTTTTAATTATACTTTTGTTCACTTTTTTTCAATTCTCACCCCATTTTCTTCCACAAGTCCAAAACTTTTGACGAAATAGAACCGTTAAACAGCCTAAGCTCGGATACCAAATCTGATGTAAGATGGAATATAGTGTCCTATGTTTTAGAGGGCTCCAAAATATAATTTATAATTTTGAAAGCTTTTTTGAAATTTTAGGAATTTTTCAAATAATTTTTTTGAATATTTTTTATTTTTTTTAGAAATTTTCATAATTGAAAAATAAGAAATTATGAAAATTAAAGAAAACTAGAAAATTTCAGAAAAATAGAAAAAAAGAAAAAAAAATAGAACAGATAATCAGGACTCACTCATGATCCGAACTCGCTTCGGAAATGGACTCACTTTAGGGCGACGCATTCGCGAAGGAAAAAAAAGACATCATTGCCAAAGCATGTCTTCATTACAAATTCATAAATTTATATCCATCACAATACAAATAAGCCTTATGCCTTATGCCTTATTTATACTATCCTTATCCTTACCTATACATAACCAACTTAGGATTTAATCTTATCTTAAATATCCAACTAAAAAACCCTTATCTAGAGATTAACTAAATAATAAAAATCTAAAAATAAATAGAAATAAAACCAAATAAGAGGATAGCTAAAAATCATCATTTGACGAACTAAAAGATATGCTCAACTAATCTATCTAATTTAAAAAAATGATGAACTAAATCGGTTTAATCCGATCAACATAGGTTCAGGCCTATTCTGCATCCGATTTTGTAATATAAAACTTCACAACCTGTATACGACAGAAATTAAATCCTCATGAACCTAAATACAAATGAAGGTCAAACTGAAAAATAAAGACCCAACCCTAAGACTAATTTGGAGCCAGTCTAAATTAGTGAGTCTCTTAGATTCACCTAAAGTTGTTAGACCGCTGTAAACATCTCGAGTTCAAAATTCTTGACACAACTTGTCAAGGCAAAATTGGGTTATATGAAAGCAGTCACAACCCAAAATATTTCCTCTAATTTTCAACCCAAATTAAAAATGGCCCTTCTTATAGCTGTCCCCTTCATAGGTAAAATAAAAACTGAAAACCTAAAGCTATTTCTTTGAAAAATATGGAGTGGGAAGTTGGTTATGTTTGGTTTTCTATGTCAAAAGTCTCAAATCAAGAACTCGTTCTTAATGCAGACCAAGCATCTTTTATTTTATGCACTGGGCCAAAACTATAGTGGAAGAAATAGCAAAAGAAATGTCCATGTAATCATCATATTGTGATAAATAAGACTAGTAGATTTCAAGAAATTGTTCATATCCTTAACTTTTACATCTATCCAACTAGTTGTTTTTGGCCTATGTTGCACACATACGGATATGGGATATGGATATGACACAAGGTTCGAAGTGCCGTGGCACGGGGGCGTGCCGCTCGCCGCCTGGCACGGTACGGTACCGGCACGCCCCCGTGCCGACACGTGGCACGCTTGCGTGCCGATGGATACGCATGACCTCCCAGTGGCACGCTCTGGCACGGCTTTTTTTTATTTTTTTTGTTCCCAATAAGCTCTTATAATATTGTTTTGAACTGTTTAGTCAAAAAATTATGAATATTGACTATATATAGCTTACTACACTTACCAATTGACATACTGATAATTGTTTTTAATATATAAAGTACAACTATATCTCATAGAGAATAGAAATAACAATATAATAAATAAATTTTAAATAGAAATAACTATATCTCATAAAGAATAGAAATAACTATATCTCATAGAGAATAAAAATTATGAATATTGACTATATATAGCTTATTACACTCACCAATTAACATACTTGTTAGTTGTGACTCAAAATCAGAATCGCTTCGATATTATGATTCAAGTTCGCCGATGGTTTCGCGGTGCGACTTCGAAATTTTGTGGATGTCTGTGGTGGAAGCGAAGGGCTCGGGCCGGGGGGGTGCGGGGGGCGGAGCCCCCCGCGGTACGGATCCGATCCGCTAAGGAAAAACCCTAATATAATTACTATGCATATATAATTATAAAGAAAAAACAAGAAACAATATAAAGAAAAAACAAAAAAAAAAAAACAAAAAAAAAAAAAAAAAAGGAAAACGGGGCCGTGCCGGCCGGCACGGGCCGGCACGGCCCGCGATACCCCACAGGGTATCGCTCCGTCTCGAGCGATACCCTGTGGGTACCGCTCGAGACGGGGGGGGTGCGAGACCCCCCCTGTACCGTGCCCCTCATTGAGGGGCACGGTACGTGCCGCCCGTGCCGCCCCGGCACGGGCGGCACTTCAATCCTTGATATGACATGATACAGAAATTCAAAAAAAATCTTATATACAATATGTAGGGTTAGATTCTAAAAAATTATTTTTAATATAAAATTTTTATTTTAAAATAGTGAAGGGGTCAGCACTTCGCAGCGGGTAAAAACGGTAGTAGTAATTAATAATTAGAGAACATCAAATATTTTCTTTTATACCTCACTTGCCACACCCACCAAAGATCCCTCACTATTTGTGGCGGGGATGGGCCCGATGATGCCTTCTCCGGCTACGGCGATATTAACGGCGATGAAGATCCCTTTGGCCGCGGCGAAGGGGGAAGGTAGGAGCGCATTAGTAAGAGAGAGGGAGGGAGGGAAGAGATAGTGTATAGAAAAATATAAGGGAGAGAGAATTGATGAATTAATTAGAGATAGAGATGTGAGGTTTGTAGATGGCAGCAAATCGTCTGGATGCATTAGTTAGAAATCTGGTAGAGGGAAGGGGAAGGGTCATGATGAATTAATTAGAGATAGAGAGGTGAGGATTGTAGATGGCAGTGGGACCGTTTGGATGCATTAATTGGAAGTTTGGTGAAGGGAAAGGAAAGGGTCATACGCTAATGAGGGTGAAAAATAACTTGCCACGTGGCAAAAAATATTGAGAATTCA
Organism: Tillandsia fasciculata; assembly: GCA_029168755.2. Lineage (NCBI taxonomy): Eukaryota > Viridiplantae > Streptophyta > Magnoliopsida > Poales > Bromeliaceae > Tillandsia > Tillandsia fasciculata. Next base: position 19,314,499 of record CM054947.1, on the reverse strand, counting down.
TAAAGGTGGAGGGAAAGAGAAGGTCATGATGGATTAATTGAAGATAGAGATGTGAGAATTGTAGATGGCAATGGGACCGTTTGGATGCATTAATTTAAAGTTTGGTAGAAGAAAGGAAAAGTCACATACTGGTAAGGGTGAAGGAGAACTTGCCACGTGGCAAAAAATATTTAGGATTCATATAGGTTAATTAATAGATAATAGCATTAACTATTTTTAATGTAATATATTGAAATTCAGTATAATATACTGAACTTTGCCCAAAGGTGGGAAAGTGTAGAAAAAAGTAGTGCACAGAGTCTAAAAGAGTTTTGAATGAGTTGTCAAAAGCTAGAAAGAATTGAGATTAATAAAAAAAATGAAAAAAAAAAAAGGAGAATTTCGGTAAAACAGGTGAATTGGCGGCTACAGGTTGCATCTAAAGTAGTTTGGAACACCACAAGTTATGGCCTGGGAGACCTTGGAGGTATTTAGATGGTGTTGGAATTAATTCGGAATGAAAACGGTGCGAATACGGAAGTTTCGGAACAAGATTAGCAAGTGCCACAGAAATACCAAAGTTGAAAAACTAGAATGTCGAGTTGAGGAACTAGGGCAGTTGGGAATCGATTTGGATTGAAATGGACTTGAAAACGAAGTTTCAGAGGCAATTGTACAGGGCTTTCGCATGTGCAATTTCAGAACTAATTATGGAATACCGGAGCTTGCTCTAAGTTGAGTAAAAGCTACTATCTTTGAGAAACTTTCGAGTACCATTACTGGGAATTGAGTACCGGTACTCAACAGTACGTTTTAGTATTGGGAGTTTTTGTGTAATAATCGAGATATTTTAAAAGCGAATTAAATAATAAGATCGAGTTCAAGTTCATTACAGTGGTTTTTTCGATGACTGTATTAATTTATACAGTTGTACAGTGGACGACTTAAGTGAATAGTGACCCTATAAGTTAATTGTTTTCCGGCGAACGTTGACCCAACCGATCGTTCGGAATCCGTTTCCGACGATCCAAATAGTCGAATTCAACGGTTTCGTCGATCCGAGCGCAATGGCGCAGACGGAATTTACGTTTGACGACCCTAGAGCCTCGAAATGCGTGCCGAACTGTAAATTTTGCAGTATTTTATGGATCTGCGATTTATCTGGACTTTTAGTCGACGAACAAAAATCGCTATCTGATAGGTTTCGTCGAGCCGGACGTCGTGGCGAAGTCCATTTTTCCGTTTGGCGACTCTTATGCCTCGAAAAACGTAAAAAACAGCAAAAAATACGGAAAATTACATAGGGACCCCTATATTTTATGCTCCGAAATGCGTGCAAACTTATGGAGAGGGACTTTGTTGCGAAATTTGAATTCTGTGAAGGACTTGGCTCAGAATGTTGAAAGTTGAAGGGGTTATTGGCATTTTAGTACATGTGTATATATATAGGTGTATTTTAGGGTTCTTGTAAACCCTAACAATCCCGTAGCCCTAGCCCTCGCCGCCCAGCACCAGAGCTCTCATCTCCCTCTGCTCTCTCCACGGCCGTTACACCGCCGGCCGCCGCCTCCCCTCGCCGGAAAAGAAGAAGAAGCAAAGGAGGCTTAGTTCTCGGGTTTTGGTTGGTGAAGAAGTAATCAGAGAAACTTGGATTGCACCAAACCTCTTCTGAAGGCATCTCTGTGCCTTGGAGACCCGAGCCGAGGAACCCCAGTGCCTAGCTCCGCCGCGCGCCGCCAGCGGAGATCTCTCTTTTCATCCTTGGCTCCGGTGAGGTAACCTCTCCCTTTCCTTCATTTTGTTGGCCATGAACCCATGCAGTCTTCTTCTGACATCGAGAGCATTCTCTCTGTGAAGTTGGAGGCGCTGTCGTGCTCCGGTTAACCGGCGGGTGAGAGAAGACCGCCAGAAATCTAGTTTGGGCTAGATCTGTTCCCGAGCTCCATCCGACCGTTGAAACCAAGATCGGCCACGTTGGAAATCTTCCTCTGGTCGACTGCAGCCTCTCCACAAAGTTTGAGGACCATCGGACGAGGATCGAAGCCGTGCGGGCGTGCCCTAGCTTCGGGTCATCTTCCTTCTTGGCCGAGCTTCGCCGCCGTTGCCCCACGCCGCCGGGCATTCCCCTGGCATGCTTCGCGGCACCGAGAAGGGTGGTTCTGTGCAAGTTGTTGGACCTCTCGAGCCGCGGTTGGGTTTTCGCCATTAGAGCACCCAAGGGTTGCCCGAGCTTGGTCTCCGGCCACCGCCGCCGCTTCCAGTCGCCGGCCGATCACCCAGGTAGGCTCTAACAGTCCTTGGTAACCTTCCCATGTACTTGCATGTAGCATAGGAGGCCGCTTACCAGTGTTTTCCATGTTGCACCCAAGGCGGCCGCAAAAGCTTTGTTCCAGCCAACCACCGCCCGGAGTCGCCGGCGTCGGGTCTGGTCGTGACCGAGCCTCATCTGCGTTCAACCTCTAACTGTTGCTTGCCCCAGATTGCACCTTGAGCTCGAGTTGAGCAAGGTTGGGCCAAACCGAGCCTTCGCAAGATTGTAGTTTCAACCCCCTTGCTCCGGCGATCTTTCCGACCGGTCTGCGTCGCACCTGAGGTGAGCCCTAGACTCTGTAGACCCTAATAAACATGATGCTCATGCTTTATATTGAGTTGATCAAGTAATTAGGTGAGTGTGGTAAACCAAGCTATTGTGAACTATGTAATCATGGACCCGATTGTGTTTTCGGGCTTCGTGTCCACTCAAACGAGTGAGCACGAGTTAGCTTGCGTCGAGATCTATCTATTGTAATTTACAGCATAGTCTAAAACATCCCGGATTGGGAGATCGAGTCAAAATAGCGTTTAATCGAGTGTAATTATGCAATTTTTAAGAACATTAGGGACCAAATTGCAAAAGTGACTTCATGCTGTCTTGGACAGTGTGTACACGACCTCTAAGCTTTTTGTTAGAGGTCCGTTGGTTTTCGTTGAGCAGAAAACGGATAACGAACCGTAAATCGGCGAAATCGTCGGTTTAACGGCTTTCGGCGTGAGTTTCGCGTATTTCGAGATAATGAGTCAGTTAGTAGATGTGTTACCTATCCCTAGTTATTCCCGATGCTGTCCTGGTTGGTCCAGTGGCTTTCGTTTCGCGTCGGTGGCTTACGGTGCCAAATGGGCCTTTCCGGAAGTGTTGAAGTAATTATGGCTCCGATCGAGCATCGATTTTAGCAAAGTGGCTTAATTAGTGAGTTTTAATATATATAACATGCAATTTTGAAAAGTTTAGGAGAGTTTCCTGTTTAAACTATCTGTATAGTGTGAGTCTGTGGTATGGGGGATGTGTGAGTCCGTCCCTGACCTGTGTTCGTGATTCAGGTCTCTGCAGTCTGACTCCGACCCGCGAGCCTTCTGGTAGAGTCGTCGCTCCGCCTACACACAGGTGGGTTTTCTTCGGTCCGGGCTTTATCTCTTCGGCCCTCTGGGGTACCTTAGTTGGTTGGACCCCTGCCTTTCTTGCTAGCCCAGATTATATTCCTGAGCCTTGCTACTTGATTGTTCATTTCAACTTATGCTTATGCTTTTAGTATACTTATTGCTTATGGACATTTGCCATGCTTGATTGGACATTAGGTAGCTATCAGATTATACCTAGTTATTCATCATGCTCTGCTTTTATCTGAACATATGCCATGTGTATGATTAGCCATTCACATATTCAGATAGCTAGTACATCTTGTATTCAATACTGCACAGGTTTGAGGTATTTGCATTCCCAATGGGATTTCCGGCTTAGTGCCAACTAATTCGGTCTGTGGACCGTCAGTTTGGAGCATCAGCATTGTCATCGTAGTACACCTACTGTTCTCTCGCGTACGCTGTGGGATTGATCCCCCACCTAGCGTTCTTTACCGGTAAAGGGTCTACGTGACCCGTGAGCCATCCCTTTCTGCAGTACCGTTAGGTACAGGGAGCCCTTTCTGCCGTATCGCTCGATACAGGGATACCCCCACTTCGGTGGTGCTGCTGGGAAACCCTTTCTGTTGTATCCTTGGTACAGGGTTGCTGACAGTTTCTGCTAGGGGTTTTGTTGTGATATTTCGCCTGAGGTCCAGCAACCAAAACGGCAGCATCGGTTGGGTAATTTGGTATATCATTATATATTGTTCAGCATACTTCAGCACTTATACCCATACACATGCTTAGCCCTATGTTGTTATACTCATATACATGTTTAGCCTTGTATTGCTGTACCCATATACATGCTTAACCATGTTTACAGTTATCTGATTCTATACCTGCCTTACCTACTGATCTTTACTATCCGCTAGTTATTGTATGCCAGTAGGTACGATTAGCTATTTCTCGGCCCGTCGTACCCACTGGGATACACTGTCGATGTATCTCACACCCCCTGGGTGACCATTTTTCAGGTCATTCGGGTGCTTGGATGTCGGGGAACGTTGGTGAGGTTGTTGCGATAGTGCTACCTCTTATGTCATCAGTTTATTTTATCTTTCGCATTTATATTTCAAAATATTGTAAAATGATTAATATTGTACATGTAGTTTAGACTACTCTGATATTGACTGTAAAGGCTTAGCCGTGCATGTATAGGAAAAGCTCTGTCCAAGTGGACAGGGAATTTTCTATACATGTGGCGATCTGTCCACGCCTGAAATGTTTTAAACTCTGATTTCAAAAAAAAAAAAAAAATTGGCCTGCTTTTCGAAACTCGGGATGTGACATTTTTGTTTTTGAGGAACTTCCTAAGGAACTTCCAACTATCGGTACTAGTAATGGAGTAGGGGTACTCACCCTGTTTCGGGCTAAAACTGCAGTGTATTGCAATCTCTTTTTTGAGGGCTCTAATGGCTATCGTTACACCTCTATAAGTAACCCTACAATCCCAACTCCTTCCGCACTCTTTACTCCACAAAGAAAACGTCTCTCTCTCTCTCTCTCTCTCTCTCTCTCTCTCTCAAACCCTAATCTCCTTCTCTCTCTCTAGCAATCTCTACCCTGACTTGGAGATTTTGAGGATTAAGCTTGGAAGAGCTCTCTCATGGTGGAAGCAAGCTTCTTGCCCAAAAGAGACCAAAGGAGCAAGAAGCTAAGGTGAGTTTCTTATGATTTAAAGTAAGGATTTGGGGTAAACTTGAAAGAAAGGTTTTCTTATGGCACCTTATGAATTATATACTAAGGATTTTGGAAAAATAGCAAGATTTAAATGAGTTCTTGAAGAAATTTCATGTAAATAGTGATTCTAGGTTGAAATAGAGGTTTTGTCCCTAGGTGTTTCCGAACGAAATAATCCTTGGAAAGCCCGATTGTAGGGTTGAGTAACACGCTCAAGAACAAAGATCAGCGAAACTGCGACGTTACAATGCCCGATCGTCGATCGCCAACTTGAAAGATAGGTTTGCATAATTGGACCCTGGTCGATTCCCTAGACCACGAGCACCATCTTAAGGTGGGTTGTGGTAGACCTCTTTTCATGTCTAAACTCTAAAGTATCCTGTTTTTGTGAGAACTCCTTATGTGTAGTATGATAGCTTTTTGTAAAATATGCATGTCCTTGCAATCGTATGGTCAATACATCTCTAATATTCAAAATAGCTATAATGACTTTCGTATAAACCATGAAATATTTGATATGCTTGTATAGAAATGAGGGATACTATGATTGGTGAACTTGACAGTAGGTTATGTAGCAACCAAACTCTTGATTATTGAACCTAACGTCATGATGCATAATTATGAACTCATAAACCTATGTTTTGAACCTTGATTGGGTTATAACAATTCTCACACGAGGACCTAGTTGTTGAAACATAGTGCCATCAAACATAGGTTGAGAACATCAATTGGTTGAGACGATCATTGGACATAGTGTCATTGAACCGAACATTGATTGATCGAGTCAACTCTTGGACAATGGTGTGGTTATCAAACCATGAACCTTAGAGCATGTGCATATGATCGATGCTCGTAGAGGCTAATAGCTTGTTGATCATTACTAGGGGTCAAGACCCCACAAGTCGGGTCCCTTTAGAGCTATAAACCGTAGTGCAGGAGAGCAGTGATTCCGGCGCCGCATGGCCCCGGGTGAGCTCAATGACTCAAGTACCCGTATACTTGAGTGGGCACTCAGAGATTCCAGCACAACATGCCTCGAGTGAACTCAACGATTCTAGCTACCCTTAGGATGAGAGTTTTGAGCACTCTTTGGACGAACCGCCCATTCGGTCCTCATCAATTAGGTAAATCAAGTTGGTTAATCGAAATGGTAGAAACTTGATGCATAAACTGGAAAGTATAAACATGTTGAGGTACGATTAATTATTTCTAGAGGCATAGTAATGGTCATTAATTCTTAATTTTTACTTACAGCATTTCCTTTCTTGCTATTATGGATTTCATTATTATTATTATACTAACCTTCTTAATATTATTTTTTTTGAGACAGAGACGCAGCATGTTACCTGCTTCATTCATTTTAAAAAAAAATGAACTTAGTTGGAAATATGAAGCAACTAGATTTTAAACTTGGGACCTCAACCTTCTTAATATTATTATGCTTCCTTTAGACCAGGTGAGGCGAAACGCCTCACTCGGCAGTCTTACCAACTAAGAACTACTCATAATTCTCACCCCCAATTTGCAGGTCCATCTACTGTGGACGCACGGGATCTATAAAAGGGTGTTATGTCATAGATAGCCGTCCACTTGACTTTGCTAGAAAGTTGCACCCATGCAAGATGCACTCAGAATATTTTTTAGAGAGATGTAAATGTATTATAAAGATCTATTTTGATGTAAAGTTTACTTTTGGGAGTTGCATCTTGTACATGATGTATTTATTAGCAATATGTCATCACTTTGGAAAAATGGTGTAAAAAGCAAAGTTGTAAAGAAAAGAAATTTTACACCAGTAGTTATTTGTATGCTCATGAGATGCCTGCCACAAAATGCAACTTTGTGGAATTTAATGTCTAGGTTTTGTCGACGCTTCGTGCGGACGGGGTAAACTCTGTCCGTGCGACAAGTCTGTGCATGGACCCCGGTAGGCTTCCGCTGTGGTCCCGGGACATGACAAATTAAGGTCACATAAAAACCTAGAAAAATGTCTCTAGGTTGACCTAGTAAACCCTAAGCATAATGAATTACCATAAGAACCTAGGCGCATGACAGAACGAAAACTTATGAATTGTAGTAGAAATGGAATTAATTTGGTTAAGTTTGTTGTGGCTTCAGTAGCATATTGAAGCTCGATCGAAAGGGATTGATTCTTCTCTCCTTCTAATAGTCACTAGGCTGCAAACAACATGATGTCGAAGGCTGGGAAGAAGTGCCTGCAAGCCTAATTGGGTCGAGATTGTGTGTATCATACTTAGTTAATTCGCAAATTTTTCGCGAATTATTGAGAATCCGAATTAAACGTGTCGTATCCAAATTTTTCCAAAAATTCAAAATAATTCACGAATTTTTGAGCTAAAAAGTATTATTCGTGAATAATTCGTGAATCCCGAATTTTTCTCCCAAAAATTCGGCACTTACCTCTTTCAAAGAAAAAAAAAAAATCCCTCACAAGCCCACCTCACCCCACCTTCTCTTCTTCGTTCTCACACCCTTTCACGCCCGCCTCCTCCCACCCCGCCTACCAGGCAGCATATGCTCACCACCATCGGATCGAAAGTCAGAACCCCCCGTGCGACGTGCGCTCGCCATCTGATTGAAAGTTTGGAACCCCCGGGCCGCGTCACCGCATGCGCTCGCCAAGTCGCCATCGGATCGGAACCCTCCCAGGCCGCTCGCCGCTCGCCATCGGAACCCCTCCCGAGCCGCGCGCCGCTCGCCATCTGAACCCTCCGGACCACGTGCCGCTAGTCATCTTCCTCGCCACCACCAGTTTGTTAGTTGTGATTTTGTAAATTTGTGTATTAATTCATAGTTTTGTGGTGACTTGTGAGTGAAATTAATATTTGCTCTCAATTAATCTAATTTTTCTCTTTTATCTACCAACTAGTTTATTTCTAATCTTTCAACCATTGGCCAATTTCTTTGTTCTTTGCAAGGAGTATTTTAGAATTGTGTTTTCATTATTTATTTTTTTCTCTTTTTCCTAAATGGGAATTTTCTTTATTTCTAAAGTAGGTTGATTAAATTATTTTTAAAAATTATAACTATTTTTGCTAGTATAAATCTAGAAAAAAGAAAATTTAATTTAATAGCCGAATTTTTTATCCTGAATTTTTCTTGGTGAATGTATGATTTCCGTATAAATTGCGTATCTGAATAATTGAGAAACCCGTTTTTTAACCGAATTTTTCAACGAATTTAAAAATTATGATGCAAATTTTATTCGTATTATACCCGTACCGAATTTTTGCCGAATTCGAATTAACTAACTATGGTATCATATAAAGTTCGATCAAATGGTTCTTTTAGGCACTCATGCGTGGTCCCTCGGGTTAACCTTAATGGATTATCATGTGAGATGTACGTCGTGGAGGACTAGGCAGCCCTCCGATGTTTGCGATTTGGATTCTGCCAAGGGTGTGGAGTCCTCTATTAAGACTGAGATAGAAGATCTGCAGGAGCAGGTGTGGGCCTTGACTTGGCGTCAGGACCAGTAGTTACGGAGTTTTGGCAGTTTTTAATCGAGTGGATGTTGATGCTTCAACCTCAACTATAGTAGGTGATGGATGCAAAGCATGACCCTGGGTGATGAAAGCGAAAGCACGACCCATGAGGCAACAACGTAAGCTAGGACCGAACTACGAGTCGGTCGATGGGATTGATGATAGTTGGGGTATACAAGTTGAAAATGAAGCTGAGTGATAAGGGCTTCTCCCCCATAGTTGTTCCCTCTACCTAATAGACTAAAAAAAGGGTTAAGTTGCCTAGAGCAAGAAGCATTAAGCGCAAGTAATAAAGATGAAAGCCCTCGATCTCCTAGTGTCGAGAGAAGGCTATGTGGCTTATAGTGACGTGTCGACTTGAATTAGTGATTGTGCCGACGAGTGTTCTAGCAAAGTTTTGGGGTTATGGTTAGCCCAACACATGCCAATCAAGGAGAATGCACTAAGCGAATCAAGATATCATTAGGCAAGGCCACAGACAGTTGTCTAAAGGTTGATGGGTCTAAAGGTTGATGGCGCGCCATGACGAAAGGATAGCATTGTATGCCACATGAGTTGGAGTTCGGCGAGAAATGATTTACAAAGCTCGCTGGCCATACTACACTAACCATTTGAGGAGAGATGGGATGTACTGGGGCTTCAAAACGCCCTAGTATTGGCCCAAAGTGAAGCAAGATGCCACTCCCCATGTAGCACAATGCCTGGTGTGTCCCAGGGCGGCATTGAGCACAGTGACCTACCAAAAAGTTGCAGCGCCCCATTGATGGTTTGGAGGTAAGATTAAGTGGTGACAGACCTTCAAATGGGCCTGCAAGGACAATTCCAATTTTTGAGGGCATATAGCAGATGTGTGCATTCGACTATGAAAAGCTACATCCTCTGATATGGTACGTCCATAGAATATTCACAAAACTGTTCAAGAACACAGCCAGCATCTACTATCACTTCATAAACATGAGAGATTTGAAACATTTACATACGATTCTACATTTTTTTAAAAAAGAGACTGTAATTTTAATGAAATAAGCAACCGTTAGTAATTGAGGAACAAAAATAAACTACTATCATTACTTACTCGCTGATCGCTTCATACACAGTCCCAAAAGAGCCGCTCCCAAGAAGCGTACCTCGTATCCACGACCTGATCCTCCTCCTGATCTGGCCATTAGGCGAGACAGTGAACATCGTCTCAGTCGTCGTGCTAGATGCATCGTCATCGTTCAACGTGGACAACGAGGACGTCCCCGTGTATCCCTCCGAGGTCTCCCCAAACCTCAGTCCCCTGGTCAACTCCTCCTCCCCTTCAACTGTTGCTACTTCTCCTCTTAGATTTCCAGAATTCCTATTCTCTTCCTCATCTTCCGCCGAATCAAAAGATCTTCTCCTCCCTTCTCCTTCCGCAACATCTTTCTCATCCTGGGGAGCAAATAATCTCAGAATTTCCCAAGTCGAGCCTACATTCTCATCGGGAGGAAGGGACATCACGGGCGGCAGCGCAAGCACCGAAGGGAATGGAGGGGAAGCAGTCGATTGGGGAGTGGCAAGGAGGGGAGGCCATGGAGGGGAAGAAGTCGCTTGGGGAGTGGTAAGGAGGGGCGGCCGGACACCTCTAATTCCGCCATCTCCACCGCCTTCTCGCCTTGGTGAAGGCAAGCAAGAGACCTCAACTGTAGGTTTACTCTTTGACAAACAAGAAATTCCAGCCTCGGCTTTCTCCTCGGCCTCATCCTTCAGGTGAGAAAACTCCACATTTACGTTCTGCTGCTGGCGCCGGTGATCTACTTCGGCCTCAACATTATTTTGTGGGGCGAACGAGGTATCTGCTTGTAGGGCGGAGGGCCCGTCGTCCGTCCGCAGAAGCCGCGGCCGCGGGAGGAGGTCGGAGTTGGATCGGGCCTTGCGGGCCTCCCAAGCGGCGACCGGGATGGCGAAGTCGTCGGGGCCAGACAGCCCGAGGCTGCGGCAGAGGAGGTCGACCTCGCCCTCGATGCTGCCGTCGATGCGGAAGCTGGTCTGGTTCGAGTAGTAAGCCGAAGAGGAGGAGGAGGAGGAGGGGACGAGGTCCAGCGACCGGGTGGCGCGGAGGCCGTGAGGATCGCCTGAGGAGGAGGAGGAGGAGGAGGAGGAGGATGACGACGACGACGACGACGACGACCAGCACGGCGCGCCGCCGCCCGCGGCCTCGTAGTCGACGTGCTTCGCCGCGTTTCGCCGCTCCAGCCGCGGCCCCCGGCCTGCTGCTGCTGCTGCTGCTGCTGCTGCTGCTGCTGCTGCTTGGAGCTCATCTCGCGGCTCCTCGACCGCAGGACGCCGCCGCCTTTATGATCCAGGAGGAACATCGGACGCCGAAGAAAGAAAACCCATATAAAAGAGGAATCGGGTCAAAAATATAACCAAATGGGATGTTTTTTATTTGAGGGGTTGTATATTGGTAGCTCAGCCCCCTCGGAGAGGGGTGAGAAAGGGTGTGAATATGAAAAGGGCTTGGAAGGAAGCGAAACGTAATTGTATGGTTACTCAAGTATCTTTTTAACTATGACAAACCCGCGGATATCGAATAATTAGGTAAATTAAACATCACTTAGGCAAACTAAACATTAACATAAATTTTTTTATAATGATCTTTTGAAGGATTTGTAAAGAATTTGTGAAGAATCTCAATTAATCAGTATTTACACAATTATATAAAGAATCAAAAATCATATAAAGAAAGCTGCACTGGTAATACTATTTAACACTTCCAAACAGAAAGTAATGTTTATTTCGAATTGAGCTGATGTAGTCTTAAAGAAAATACTTTTCAAAGTAAGAAATAATAAAATACACATGAATCTCAGGATAAAATCTGTATTAGTTTTCTCAAAATTTGTATTATATTTTGATATGAATCCCAGAGGAAAAGCATTGTACAATTCCTCAAATTACAAAACAATGTAATACACATGAACGTCAAAATCTGTATTAGGTTCTCACGTGAAGCTCATGGCGAAATCTTTATTAGAATTTTTGTCTCCAAAATCTACATTACCACAATTGGGATGAAATCTATATTAGGTTCTCATACGAATTACTTCTTTATGTTTCACCTCATTCTAATATAGAAATTAATGTATTTACCTCATTAGGCACGTTCAATTACACAGTTTAATTGTACTTGGCACTGTTTCAGCCCAATACTTCAGCTTTGCCTTCATTTCCTCCGGATCGTCACTTGGGTATTGCAAAGAATGAACATGTTGATTTATACAGACGTGTAATATACATGAACCTCAAAGTAAGGATTGTGCCATTCCTCAAAATGTACATTAGGTTCTCAGATGAATCTTAGAATTTTGGACCAACAACCAACAGGTAGTTCTCAGTCAATTTTAGAAGGAAAATAGATAATTGTAAAATTTTGGTAAGTTTTCTGAATGGCCAGTTTTCCTGAAAGGACGACTCATAATATTATTATGCCTTCGTTGTAATAGCTATCTAATACTACTCTCTGTAGAACCCAAACCGGCACAAACCAAAAGGTTGGTTGTTAGCTATAAGACCATAAACTACCTCCAACTGTTTGCTTAAATAACAGACTATAGAATAAGAGCATTTAAACAAAAAGAAGAGAACATACTAACCAATATTAAGCGGTCATTTTTTATTTCTCTAGCTTAAATAACAGATTATAGAATAATAGCATTTAAACAAAAAGAAGAGAACATACTAACCCATATGAAGGGGTCATTTTTTATTTCTTTCTTTTTTTTTTTGGCTCAGGAAATATGCAGATAATCATGTGAGTCTACAAATATCACTAAGCTCCCATGGGATTGGTCCTAATAAAACCACCAATTACTCTCAACTGGTTGCTTAAAGAGTAGGCTATCGTAGGTTGAATAGAGAAAAAAAGGGTAAGGGGAGAGAGGGGGGTGGAGGCAAAAGAGAAGCAAACGAAAAAGAGCAACCATAGAGGAGTAAGTAGTGAAGAATATAGATTATCCCAAAAGCAGTTTGGGAGTAAATAGGCTTCAGTAGACTCAACAATCATCCCCAACTGGTTGCCCAAATAATATGCTATCCAAAGTTGGGTTGTTAGCATTATCATCATTGTCATATAAAAAAATGAACGGAGTCTTGCCTTCACTTCCTCCGGATTATCACCTGGACATTGCAAAGAATGAACACACCAATTTATATTGGTGGCGAAAAAAACAAAGAAGCATACAGGAAGGTTGGAGCGAGAACATTGCGTGGTCCCTCCTCAAAGTGTAAACACGATTTTTGTCCTCAAAATCTACATTATCACATTTGTCTACTTCTCTAGATGAACACTGGATTAGGATGAAATCTGCATTAGATTATCACATGAACCTCAGGATGAAAGAATTGCATAGTTCTTCAAATTAAAAAAAATGTAATACAGATCAACCTTACAGTGAACGAATTGTGTGGGTCCTCAAAATCTAAATTTTTTTTGCCTCAAAATCTGCATTGTCACATTTGTTCTCTCTTTTAGATGAACATTAGATTGGGATGAAATCTGCAATTGGTTCAACATATAGACAGTAGTGCAAAGGATACATTTAGTTCTTTATTAAAACTAAGATGAAATCTGAAGTGGTAGTATTTGATCATCTTATCGAAACATAAAGAAATTATGCTAATTGACTTGTGATCATCTTACTTTTTTATGTTTCGATTCATTCTGATATAGAAATTAATGCAGTTACCTCATTGGATGCGATTAGTTGCATAGTTTAATTGCACATGGTAGTGGTTGAGCTGAATACTTCAGGCTTAGGTTAATTTTTTTCTTGATCGTCACCTGCATATAGGGGAAAAAATAATCAAAGGAGCTATATGAACCTCACAAACAAAAGTATTGGATGCGATCAGCTGCATAGTTTAATTGCACCTATTATTGGTGTGCCGGGCCCATAATGCATCAAAGAGCATTGAAATTCAAATTAAATTTTAAATTTTAAATTTTAAATTTCCAACCAAATTTCAAAATATTTCTCAGACTCCTATTTCATTCGAAATTCAAATTTCCAACCAAATTTCAAAATATCTTTCAACCGATTTATCCAAACTTACCCATATCTTATTTATTTGGAATTCAATTTTGAATTTTTGAATCCAAGCAAATTCTCTCGTTCGAAATTTGAACCCCTCAATTTTAAAATTTGAACATAACAATATATTCAATTTTAAAATTTAAAATTTAAAATTTAACTGCAACCATACTTCCTCAAATTTGAACACAACCGTTCAATTTTGAAATTTGAACATATTCAATTTGAAATTTAAATACAACCATACTTTCTAAAATTTGAACATAATCGTTTAATTTTAAAATTTGAACACATATTGAAATTTGAACATAATCGGTCAATTTTAAAATTCGAACATATCCAATTTTGAATTTTGAAATTTAAAATTTGAATATAATCATACTCCCTCAACATATTGAAATTTGAACATAATCGTTCAATTTTGAAATTTAAAATTTAAAATTTGAATATTCTCGCAATATTGAAATTTGAACATAACCTTTTAATTTTAAAATTCGAACATATTCAATTTTAAAAATTCAAAATTTGAAATTTGAAATTTGAATATAACGATTTCCCCAACGTATTCAAATTTGAACCACGTATTTTCCTCAACAAACCCACATTCCCACGCACGTCGTTCCTCAACATACCCACATTTTCCAACCCCTTAACAAATCCCAACAAACCCCACGCGATATTTCTCTGCCACTCCCCACTATAAATAGAGGAAATAGAAAGAACAAAAGGGAGATTTTTTCTTTTGCCTTGTCTGAAACAACCTCCCATATTCCACCACAGAAAAAAACAACCTCATCCCAGATTCCACCACATATCCCTCATCGCCACATCAAAAAAAAAAAAAAAGAAATAGCACAACCTACTTCCTCAACCCCGACTTCCTCAGCAACTCCGATCGACTTCCTCAGCAACTCCGATCGACTTCCTCAGCACCTCCGATCGACTTCCTCAGCACCTCCGATCGACTTCTTCAGCACCTCCGATCGACTTCCTCGGCCATCTTTTCAGACGTATTTCTCAGGTAAAAACAAAAAAGAAAAAAAAATTTAATAAAGCCGGTTCGGGTTCTCTTCGGACGCCCTAACTTTAGGCTCAAAGGAAAAGGAAATTTAATAAAGCCGGTTCGGGTTCTCTTCGGACGCCCTAACTTTAGGCTCAAAGGAAAAGGAAATTTAATAAAGCCGGTTCGGGTTTTCTTCGGACGCCCTAACTTTAGGCTCATTCAAAAAAAAAAGGAAAAAGAAATTTAATAAAGCCGGTTCGGGTTCTCTTCGGACGCCCTAACTTTAGGCTCAAAAAAAAAGGGGGAAAAAGAAATTTAATAAAGCCGGTTCGGATTTTCTTCGGACGCCCCAACTTTAGGCTCAAAGGAAAAGGAAATTTAATAAAGTCGGTTCGGGTTTTCTTCGGACGCCCTAACTTTAGGCTCAAAGGAAAAGGAAATTTAATAAAGCAGGTTCGGGTTTTCTTCAGACGTCCTAACTTTAGGCTCAAAGGAAAAAAAATTTAATAAAGCCGGTTCGGGTTCTCTTCGGACGCCCTAACTTTATGCTCATCCCAAAACCGGTTCGGATGATTTCTTCGGACATCCGAACTTAGGTTAAGTCAAAAAGGGATTTCTTCGCATCCCAAACCAAAATATAAGATAAAAGGGATTGAACCCCAAGATAAGATTAGTGGATTTCCTTCGGATCCCAAATCAAATTACAAGATAAAAGGATTGAACCCCAAGATATTATTAGTGGATTTCCTTCGGATCCCAAATCAAATTGTAAGATAAAAGGGATTGCTTCGGATCCCAAATCAAATTACAAGATAAAAGGGATTGCTTCGGATCCCAAATCAAATTACAAGATAAAAGGGATTGAACCCCAAGATAAGATTAGCGAATTTCCTTCGGATCCCAAATCAAATTACAAAATAAAAGAGATGGAACCCCAAGATAAGATTAGTGGATTTCCTTCGGATCCCAAATCAAATTAAAAAATAAAAGGGACTTCTTCGGATCCCAAATAATTTCAAAAAGGGACTTCTTCGGATCCCTTCGCATCCTAAATCAAATTAAAAAATAAAAGGAACTTCTTCGGATCCCAAATAATTTCAAAAAGGGACTTCTTCGGATCCCAAATAATTTCAAAAAAAGGAACTTCTTCGGATCCCAAATAATTTCAAAAAGGAAATTTCTTAGGACCCCACATCAAAATAAAATAACGGTATTTCCTCGCATCCCAAGATAAAATAAGCAATTTTCTCCTGACCCCAAATCAAACAAAAATAAAAAGATATATCGAAATAAATGAAAATTTCTTTGAATCCAGACAAAATTCAAATGAGTCCTAATCAACCTGGAGCCTAAGTCCGATTCAAAAAGGACTAATAAATGAATTCAATAATTTATTAAATAAGGCTCACCCCATATGCAGACCTCAAATTTACCTATATGAAAATAAGGCTTAGTCCACATACGGGTCCCAACCACATAAGGGTCCCAAATCCAGTCCAGGTATAATATAAGCCGAGTCCACAAATAAAAAAACCCAAAACCCATCCCAACCCACAAATAAAAAAAAAAAAAAATCCAAAACCCATTCGATCCACAAATAAAACTGATAACACATTCGATCCACAAATAAAATCCAAAACCCATTCGATCCACAAATAAAAAACCCAAAACCCATTCGATCCACAAATAAAAAAATCCAAAACTCATTCAATCCCATCGCCTTAACACATATAATTAAGGCAAAAAAAAAATTTATATCCAAATCGACTAGATTCTAAATCATATACTTAGAATTTAGTCAAATCAAATTTGATCGAGCTCTAACACATATACATAGAGTTCATCCAAACCAACCCAACTAACCCTAATACACATACTTAGGGTGTAGTTAACATTTTACTCTAGCACATATATCTAGAGTAGAAACCAAATCAACTCAACTAATCCTAATACATATACTTAGGGTTAGTCAACCTTTAACTCTAGCACATATAACTAGAGTAAAAAACATATCAAGCTTGGCCAATCCTAATACATATAGGACTTAGCCATCTCCTACTTTCGAGTAGCATCAAATCCGACCCACCTCAATACATATCCTTGGGGTTTGGTCATGTTTCCACTTTGGAACATACGCCAAATATGGAATCAAATATAATTGGACTCTAATACATATACTTAGAACCAATTGAACCCAATTAAATTCTAACACATATAATTAGAGTTTAATGTCGACTAGTCCTCAACACATATAATCGAGATCAAGTCAATTTCAAATCCAGCTAAATCCTAACACATATACTTAGGATTTGGTCAATCATTAGGATACGATTTATTCTATCCTCCCCACAGAGGTCTCTTAATCGAAGGTGCCCCAATCACATGGGGGTAATTAATAATAGATGCTTGCGTCTATTGGAAATTATGGATCCGCAACACCTGATATCCACATATACCCATCCATATATATAAATATTTATCTGAATCGAGAATATCATCCCACGGGAATCCCGAAAAAGAGAGAAACCGCGCAAGATGAGTCATTCAAGATCGCAGACAGGGGCGTGACAATACTAACCCATATGAAGCGGTCATTTTTTATTTCTCTAGCTTAAATAACATACTATAGAATAATAGCATTTAAACAAAAAGAAGAGAACATACTAACCCATATGAAGCGGTCATTTTTTCTTTCTTTCTTTTTTTTTTTGGCTCAGGAAATATCCAGATAATCATGTGAGTCTACAAATATCACTATGCTCCCATGGTATTGGTCCTAATAAAACCACCAATTACTCTCAACTGGTTGCTTAAAGAGTAGGCTATCGAAGGTTCAATAGGGAAAAAAAGGGCAAGGTGAGAGAGGGGGATGGAGGCAAAAGAGAAGCAAACGGAAAAGAGCAACCTTAGAGGAGTAGTGAAGAATATAGATTATCCAAAAGCAGTTTGAGAGTAAATAGGCTTCAGTAGACTCAACAATCATCCCCAACTGGTTGCTCAAATAATTGGCCATCCAAAGTTGGTTTCTTCTGCATTATCATCATTGCCATATTAAAAAATGAACGGCGTCTTGCCTTCACTTCCTCCGGATTATCACTTGGACATTGCAAAGAATGAACACACCAATTCATATTGGTGCCGAAAAAGCAAAGAAGCATACAGGAAGGTTGGAGCGAGAACCTTGCGTGGTCCCTCCTCAAAGTGTAAGCAAGATTTTTGTCTTGAAAATCTACATTATCACATTTGTCTACTTCTTTAGATGAACACTGGATTAGGATGAAATCTGTATTAGATTATCACATGAACCTCAGGATGAAAGAATTGCGTAGTTCCTCAAATTTTAAAAAAATGTAATACAGATCAACCTTAGAGTGAACGAATTGTGTGGGTCCTCAAAATATAAATTTTTTGCCTCAAAATCTGCATTGTTACATTTGTCCTCTTTTTTAGATGAACATTGGATTGGGATGAAATCTGCATTAGGTTCAGCATATACACAGTAGTGCAAAGGATACATTTAGTTCTTTATTAGAAATAAGATGAAATCTGAAGTGGTAGTATTTGATCATCTTATCGAAACATAAAGAAATTATGGTAATTGGCTTGTGATCATCTTACTTTTTTATGTTTCGGTTCATTCTGATATAGAAATTAATGCAGTTACCTCATTGGATGCGATCAGCTGCATAGTTTAATTGCACATGGTAGTGGTTAAGCTGAGTACTTCAGGCTTAGGTTACTTTTTTTATTGATCGTCACCTGCATATAGGGGAAAAAATAAACAAAGGAGCTATATGAACCTCACAGACAAAAGTATTGTGCGATTTATGAAAGTATTAGGTTCTAAAAATCTGCATTATCACATTTGCTTCCTCTAGATAAACACTGGATTGGGATGAAATAGGTCCTTACATGAATCTTAGAGTGAAATCTGCATCAGGATTTCTGACCTCATAATCTGCATTATCATATTTGTCATATTCTTTCGATGACCACTGGATTGGGATGAATTTTGCATTAAGTTTTCACATAAACCTCAGGGTGAAAGAATTGTGTAGTTCCTTTTTTTTTTTTTGGCTCAAGAAATATGCAGGTAATCATGTGAATCGACGACTTAGAATATTATTATGCCTTCGTTGTAATAGCTATCTAATACTACTCTCTGTAGATCCCAAACCTGCACAAACCAAAAAGCTGGTTGTTAACTATAAGACCATGAACTACCTCCAACTGTTTGCTTAAATAACAGACTATAGAATAAGAGCATTTAAACAAAAAGAAGAAAACATACTTATAGTGGTTCAGATCCCCATGCAGCTTTTCCCGTGAATCCACAGTGTGAAACACCTATTATTGGTGTGCCGGGCCCATAATGCATCAAAGAGATGTTTTGGATGGACCCAGTGAGGTTTCTGGATCATGTTCGGCATTCGGCTGCTTTGCCGAATTTTAGAAAAGGTTTTGGGCCAAACGGAGGTCGAATTTAGATTCAGCGTGGAAAAACACCTGAAAACGACTATTTGCTGGTATTTTTCTAAGTCCGGATGCCCAAAAACGGACTCCCGGAAGTTTACAGTGGATTCTGGTGCATTGGGGGGACCGTAGACCGCCGGGGGTGCCACGTGGCGGCCTATTATTGGCCGGTTTACAGAGCGTGGTCCACGGAAAGGCGCGAGGTGGCGCATGGACCGGGCGGGAGACACGTAGCACTCCCGGATTGGTCGGCGCATGCTGCGCTGTCCACGGAACCCCGCGCGGGTGCATGGACCCGGCGCGGGGGACATGTGGCATTGTGTCATTGGCGGGCTCATAATGCATGGGACCGTAGACCGCCGGGGTGCCACGTGGTGGCCTATTATTGGCGGTTTACTGAGCGCGGTCCGCGGAAAGGCGCGGGGTGGCGCATGGACCGGGCGGGAGACACGTGGCACTCCTGGATTGGCCGGCGCATGCTGCGCGGTCTACGGAACCCCGCGCGGGTGCATGGACCCGGCGCGGGGGACACGTGGCATTGTGTCATTGGCGGGCTCACCAAGCGGGGTGCACGGAGGCGCGGGAGGGCGCCTTGGGGTGCGTGCGCGTCAGGGGGGCAGGTGGCGCGACGTGGGTGGCATGGCGCTCGGTCGGGCGGGACACGTGGTGCCCGGGGATTCGCGGGCGCCACCCACCGGGTTGACCGTGGGCGCGCCATGTGGCGCAAGGCGGCTGGGCTTGCACATGTTGTCCCGCGTTCGGGACACGTGTCAAGCCCAGGTTGATTCGGGCGCTCCTCGCTGGCGTTTCGTCAGAGGATTCGGGCGCCCGAATCCGGGTCGAGCGCCCGAATCCTGGGACACAATGGGGATTCTTCTATTTGTTGAGCTGGGCCTATAAATAGGCCCAGAATGCCTTCGTTTTTTACTTTTCTGGCCAATTTATCCGAGAGACCTCAACATCAAAGTTGTTCCTCCTTGTGTGCTGCATCTACTGGTGATTTTCTGGGATTTTAGGAGACACCTTCATCGAGTTCTACGGCGAATCGGCGCGTTGCGACGCTTCTTCTCCGGCGACCCTTCCCGTCGTGTTTCAGTGCGCGGACTCCCCCGGGCTACTCCGACAGTGTTTTTCGACGATTTTTGTGTCGTTGTCTTCACGACAGGTAGGGCTACGACTTTCATATTTTCAGCTCCCCCTTATTTTGGGTTTTTCTTAGAGTTTTCAAGCCATTTTGTGACCCCATTTTCTGCGACGGAGTTTTTGGACAGCACCGAAGTATTTCTGGGATTTCTCCGCGCTCGAGCATCGGATCGAGGTTTCGCATCTACACATCGCAGGGAACATCAACGTGATTTTTTTGGATTTTTTTGAGGTTTTTCCGAAGGTGAAAATCCTACTTTTTCTGGGCGGATTACTGCAGGAAAGTGTTCTTGGGGATTTCGCGCTTACCGCGATGTTTATTTTGTAACTTGGCCAACATGTGTCGGAACGGGACGTGCGAGTACTCGATTTTCATCTACTCGTCATGACGATCGCAGCGATGATTTTTCTGGAATTTTTGGAGTTCATATCGCTAGTGAAAATTAACCTTTTCTGAACTGGTTGCGCGGACGGCATCTAAGTGTAAAATGGTGTGATTAATCGGGCACCGTTTTGGGCATTTTTGCAGTTATCGCAGCGAGCGTTGTACTTCTCGGGCGAGGGCGTGTTTGGACTTGGGTTTAGCGCTCGAGGTGGGTGATCGTGTGAACCTCTTAATTTGGCACTCCCACTTGGCCTATTGTTTTAAACTATTATGATTAAAATATTGAATTGCACCCTGGGAATAACATTTGCATGCTTTATGAGTTAAAAAGGACATTATGATAGTATTTAGCCTTCATGTGAGATTTATTATTAGAGATTGGAATACCATGTTATAATGACTGCTGATTAGTACCTTGTGAATAACAGGCATGTTGTATAGGCTGACTTATGTCATGTTGACACTTAGTGTTCTTATGCGATCATTATTATCTTGGAATAGCATGCTTTAATAAATGTAAGAGCATTGATACCTGTCTCTCTTTTATTATCATGAGGACTTTTGCATGCTTGTATGGACATCTAGTGTCACGCCCCGGGGTCGAAACTGCGACCCAGGCTCGCCAACAGATCCGCCACCTATGCAAAACCCTGCATAGGCGAAGCGCCCTATCTGCAAGAAAGGGGCCACAGCTAAAAAGATATCAGAGCTATAAAATAAAAGTGCTGTAAAACTAAAACCAACCATCTGTACAACTGGAATAATGATACAATATCCATCTCCCATAAATGGTAATCATACAATATCCTCAAATACAATAAAACAGAACTCAACAGGGAGGAACCAGAAAATAATACATTAGTGTACAAGCTCTCAGTACAAGTCAGATCCTCACAATACAATAATCTCTCAAAATAGGAAAAATAATTAATCTACTGACTGTACTCTGAATCTCCAAAGTAGGGGTACCGCTACTCTCCACAGATGGGTAGGGATCTAGCTCGCGACTCCCTCGCCTCGCATAGCAACCGTAGAATCAACAACATCCGCAAAGACTCTGCAAAACAAAGGAGAGAAAAGAAAGAGGGGAGGGGGAAACCCCCAATGGGTGTGAGAACTGTACCAAAAGTGAGTTCTCAGTGGGTACCACCGCCAAGTCCGATGATCTGCCCACGAAGTCTACTAGAGGCATAAGATAACGAAGCAGTAAAAACTGAATAAGAAAGCTGGAGATACTCTACAACTACCATGCCTCTATCTAAATGCTCAAAAGGGGAAAAACAATGAAAGGTATGCAACCAACCGCACCCGGGGTGCACAATCGACCCAATCGAGCTGACTGCCATATCTAGTCTAGTCAAGTCTGCGCCTCCCTAGTGTATCAACGTAGGGTGTCCAACTGGACTAATTCGCTATCGAATAGTGGCACATGCAGGCTATAGTCAAAATTCACGCTCTTTCTCATAACGGATAGACTTAAGATCCTCAATCTCTCACACAACGGTCAAAGTACTCTCAACGACACGGGACCACTGTTAACCCCAACCGGTTCCCGACAACACTAGCACTGGTCTAAACACAGCTACTACACTCCACTCAGCCCCCAGGCACGAGTGTAACAATAAGAGTACCTGCCTGAATAAACCCAATCAGATGGTCCGGTATGGAACCCGGTACTACCTGCTCTGCTGTCGAACTCAGTAACTGATCGGCACACGGCTCGATCTCAATATAAGTAACGGACCGGCACACGGCTTGGTCAAAATATAAGTAACAGACCGGCACACGGCTCGGTCAAGCCTACCTCCGGAGTGGCACTCGAGGGAAGCGACCCACACGAGTAAAGTATCTCAGTAACCAGTATCCTGTAACAAGTATCACCATATAGCAGGACTAGATCACGACTCTGATCAAAGTGGTAAAACTCATCCACTAAAGGGAAACCCGATCCCTAAACTGAAACAACAGTAAACAATCAGTGGGAAACTCCATCCACTAGAGGAAATCTGATACCCAATCTGATGCACAAGTACATATCCGGTCAACCGCCCAATATCCGCAGTCGCCGCATAACCCCACAAGTCCACAATCTAATCCAACCTGTCCCAGACACACAGTCCCGACTACACTATCCCAAACCCCTGCTCGAACCCAAGCAACATGAATCTAGAAGAAAAGGAGAAAGAACAAATATGGTTTCTCCTAAGTCAGATTCTAACATGATAGTATAGCAGTAAAAGATGGCCTATCTAGATGTCCATACAGCATAAAATTGTCCTCAGGAAAGATAGAAGTAAGAACATGTCAAATGGTAGCTCTACAAGATATAAACAACATGCCAAAATCACTAATGAACTACACCTGTTCATAATGCATGATCTATAATCCATAATAACTCCTCAGAGTAATACCCGCACATAGTTGTAACATCCTGTCCCCTCGAATGATCAATCCTCATGAAAGACTATGTGCTAACATGGCATGCTAATAAATCGCTACTATAAATGCCAATCCCACATAAATAGGCCAATGATTAATTAAGCATGATCTCTATATCATCTAGTATGAAATGAACATAGTCATCTACAGTATGCTAGATCTCAATCCACTAGAAGCATGTACAATAGTCAAGTAATCATCAATCACATAATCAAGGCCATTTCCATGCTTACATCTCAATTTGTTTAGTTGTATCTTAAATCCTGTATGCTAGCAATCAAAAGAGTAATAATCCGAGAAGGTAAGCTTTCCTCAACCGTCAACTTGAATATCCAAACTTGCTAGCTCCCAACGTCATAACATGAATAAATATTTTGTAATTCCCTGATACAATTATCATTCCTAAGCTTACACTTCAACCATGTATCGGTACTCACATGCATGCATTCTAACATATAGAATCAAAGAACCGTCCACCGGTTCTGGGGACAAGGCAACCCACCTGAAACACTTTCCGCAGGCAAAGTCGAAGTCGGTGAAGTGCGTACTCACACGGTATCAAAATCCACCGAAACAACACCCTCGGTACACGGTCGCGCAAGCCTCTGCTCAACAAACAACACAACCAACAACAACACGATCAATACCCCACAACACCCAAACAGCACATGCTGTTTTTACAATCCAGCAGAGAAGAGGGGGATTTCCACCTGCATTTTGTCCTCAGAAAAATCCAGAAAAATCACCGTTGTGATCCTCACGACGAGTAGATACAAATTGAGTACTTATACACCTTATTCCGATACCTGTAGGCCAAGATACAATTAAAACATTGCCGTAACCCAAAACCTTCACAAACACAAGCCTGCAGAAAAATAATCCTCAAGAAGCTTAATTATCACCTTCGAAGAGTCCTCCAAAAATTCCAATAAAAATACAAGCGCGTTCCTCTCGAAGTGTAGATGTCGATCGAGTCCTCGCACGTCGAAATCTGATACCCGAGTGTAGAGATAGAAATTCAACAAGCCTCCGCTGTCCAGAAAACCACCAGCAGAAAAGGGGTTCAAAGATGCCTCGTAAACAGTGCCAATAACTCAAAATGAGGCGAAGTGATCACCATGGAAATCGAAGATGTACCTCTCATGAACGCGCTGCCGCAAAAACCAGCTCAAAAGTCCAACAGGATAGCTCAGGGGGTCTCGCGCACTGAAATGCGACGGTAGAAGCCACAATCCAAGAAGCGTCGAAGTGCGCCGCGTCGCAGAAAACGCCGATGCCGTGGCCTCCAAAAAATCCGGGAATCCATCGAAGGGTGGAGGAGAGGGAGAGGAACAAATTTCCTAAAAGCCTCAGCCCAAGAGAAGCTCGGGAAAGCCCGCAAAAAGAAGCCCAAACGGCTATTTATAGCCCAAGTCCAACACACTAAGAATCCGGATTCGGGCGCCGGATTCGGGCGCCCGAATCCGGCCCGAACCCGCTACTGTGTGCGCCTGGATCACCCTCGGTGCGCCACGTCACCCGATCCGCGCCCGGCTCGCCCGGCGCACGCGCGCCCGCCAATCGCGGCGCGCCGCGTGGCGACGCGGTCCACGGCGGGGACCGTGGGCCGCGGTTCACGGCGGTCCAGCAGGGTCGCTGCGCCCGCCAATGAGCGGGCGACACGTGGCCTACGGGGTCCACCGTGCGCCGCACCCGGCGCGCTGTCGCAGGTGCGTTGACTGGCCTATCCCCGCGCGCCACGTGTCTAACGCCTCAGCCCGCTGCGCCCGGTGCACTCCAGAACCCGTGGACCGCGCTGCCCGCCGCAGCGCACGCGCCTGCCCGCGCCCCTCGCCACCGCTGCCCGTCGCCGCCGGTGCTGCCCTGGCCTGCCGGAATAGTAAACCTTGCCTCGAAATCTGTGTTTTGGCATTCGGGCTCGGAAAAATATGAGTAAATAGTCCATTTTCATCGTTTTCGCACGCTGAGTCCAAATCCGATGTCCGTTTTGCCAAATTCGACTTCTAAAATTTCTCAAAGGCCTCCAAACAAGTGTTCTTAACCCAAATTTCACACCGAGTCCATTTCTTGAGTCCGATACACGCACAAACACCTCCAACACATGCAAAGAGCCTCCAGAAGTTGCCAGACATACTACAAAAGCTCTGTGGAGATCCGGATCATCACATCCTCCCCCACTAAAAGAAAGTTTCGTCCTCGAAAGTAACACAACTAAAAAAAAAAGAGTCTCAAATACCAAGGTAAGTATCCATCAACACCGCCTCCAGCTCCTAAGCCGCTACTCACTCTCCGTGATTACTCCTCAACAACAACAACAACAACTAGTACAGCATGGCCCAATTGCGCAATTCTCTCATCTCACGAGCCAGAATTCGCAATGAGCGTCCCTCGTACTTCAAACACTCACAAATCTCAAATGGGCGAGTCAATCACGGGTGAGGGATCCAAAAGTATAACACTCCTGAGCTGAGACGTGGAAAAGACCTCAAGGATTCCAACAAAAGCTGGGGGGAAAAGAAATAACCACCAGTGCTACACGTACCAACACCACATCCTAATGCCAACTCAACCAAGGCGACCCGAATACACCCACACGATCATCCAAGAAGGAAAGGGGCCCTAACAAGCTGGGGTTCTCACTCGGTCATTCTTGGATCTTGACCTTCCAAGTGGACTGCACCACCGCAGGCTACAATCAAAAGGGACCCCCAGGGACACACCCTCAAGCCCAGATTGCCTTAATAATTCCACCCAGCGCCAGCTGTGGAATCATCAAACTCAACTCCAGACAGCTCTCCGGCTCAAGATATCCGCCACTTCAGTGGCTTTGTCGGGGTGATACAAAATGCTCAACAATGACCTAACGGTAACTCCACAGCCACTATGGGAGGTATCACTATAACTCGCAATCCATCTCCCATCACTGGCGGTGCTAAAATCAGCGCTGGTATCAGTCTAATCATCTATTCGTCAAGCTCTGCTGGCACTGCCCAGTCCAAGAAGCTCCAAGCTTTAACAATCAGTGTCAGTCTCGGCCAATCCTCGAATAGCATCCCCTTTGGCCGGATTTCCACCGCCGCTACTACGGCTAGAATAATGTGGCCCAAGAAGATAAGCCTCTGAAGCTAAAAGTTGCACCTCAACAACTCGGCATACAGCTTCTCCCACACAGGCATTGTAGAACTATCCACAAGTACTCCACGTGCTCCAAGTCACTTTGGGAGTAAATCCAAATACCCCAGAAGAATACCGCTACCAATCTGTCCAAGTACAGTTGGAACACCCAAGTCCTCAAATCCTAAAGGCGGCAGGGCAATAGTCAATCCAATTGGCCTCACTATGAGCTCATAATGCCCCTACCGTGTCCTGAACGCCGTCTTGGCAAAATCCTCGGCTGTATGATTCCAATAAATACATGCCTCATAGGAGAACAACTGCCGGAGCATAACTCAATCAAACGGTCCTAAATAAAACCCGGACATGCTTGCGCTCAAACCACAGTAGAACCCTCACCGTCGTGCATCCACGACGTGGCATCACCACCGTATATCAACGGCGTGGCACTAGGTCCAACAGACCCCTCGATCCATCAGATCCCGCGTCTGTGCCATCAGCTCTCTCAACTCTATTGGCAATATTCAATGAGGTGTTGTTGAGGTTGGCGCGGTTCCCAAAACCACGTCAATCTCAATCTCAATCTCAATCTCCCTAACCAGCGGCATCAATATCAGCTCAGGGGGACTCACACCCGGGATCTCACGGTCAACAAGGATATCCTTGAGTCCCGGTGCCGCCGTAAGCACCTCTCACACTGTCGCTGCAACCAGTGCGCTCTAACAGTCTCAACCAGCAAGCCTCATCTTGTCTGCCTCGTAGAAGATCAAAGTCTCCTCTGTCCGCAGTCAAACATCCTGGGGCACTGTGCCAACCAATCTCAGGCACAGGGTCAAAACACCGAACTGCCACAAATACCACTAAGTCTGCCGGTATAACTCACGGTCTCAACTGCACTGGACATGATCCATAGTCTCCTCCTTGTGCACCACACCAACAGGAACCTGTACCTCTAGTGCACGTGGCAACAACTCTGCCTCTAGTCCATGCAGGAATACACAACGCTCTAACTCCGACTACTGTGATGGAATCACACCTGCGACAACTCGATCCACTACTGTGGCATCCTCCAACCGGGTGGCACAGACTCATCCGCTCGATGCAAGTGGTCGTCGCACAGTCTGCCAAAACACATCTTGATTAACCACATAGGGAGCACGACCTCTGCCTCTGCCCACACTGGGGCGACAAATGCGGCCCTCAGCAGATAATATATCCATGCTATCGCTGTTGCTGATACCAATAATGAAGCTGCCATCGGGGTCCACCCAATCCCCGGGCGTCTCAAAATCCACTTCCCTGGAAAAGAAAAACGGGAATGCCTCTGCCGGCCGATCTGTCCTCCAACACTCGGCGCCAAGCGCTTCTATTTAGACTTCGCCTCTGACGGTAAATCCCTATCCAAGGAACTGCAGCGCCACACTCCACACACAACGCCTACTCCATCAAAGCATCCAAAACCTAAAACGAAGGGACCGAATAAAATGAAAGGTATCCTGGCGCAAAACACTCCCAGATACACAAATCTTATGCGCCTCGTCCCTCAAACATGGAGCACGCAGTTCAACAACTGCGTAAACTCTCGGCACAAGGGGGCTCTCAAATAGTCTCTCCATCCTACCAACCACGATTCCGCCTCCAAAGGCTCCAAGCTCGGTCCTACGAATCGGGGTGGTTTATCTGCCAAAACTGGCTCAAAAGATTGATCATGATCCACAGCTCATCTGCTATCAGCTATCCACCCTGCCTCGGTATCTGGGCACTAAACATTAGCACGGAGGGGGCTACTCGCTCCATCGGCGCCACAGAAATCATTACCACTGAGGATACTGCACCTGGGCGGTCTCGGGAAGAAAGCACTGTTGGGCTGCCCGTTGCTCCGACAACTATGTCACCTAAACCAGCTGCTCAATCCGCCGCTGATATGCCTCTAACAATCCTGCCATCTGGGTCCGGAACTCTCTGACCTCAATCTGGGTATCCGGCCAAAATCCAACCGCTCATGCTCAACAGCTGCTAAAGGATGCACACGGGTCAAAACCCAGCGTCGGGGAGACACCGCTCACCACGACAAAACTGCAAATCAGTACACAATAAACACTCGACCCAATCCAGCAAAAGTCTAAAGCATATCACCCATTCCACAGCGTTATGTTGTCTGCAGCCAACATAATCACTTAGGAGAATAAACATGCTAATCACTCATCCCGTCCCTTGGGAGAGGTATAAAACTTAATCAGGACTCTCGCTACAAGTCACGACTCTCACGAAGTCATCCAAGGGTCAAACCATAAGCCTAGGGTTTCTAAGTCCACCATGACCTACAACCTAGGCTCTGATACCACTCTAATCTGTCACGCCCCGGGGTCGAAACTGCGACCCGGGCTCGCCAACAGATCCGCCACCTATGCAAAATCCCGCATAGGCGAAGCGTCCTACCTGCAAGAAAGGGGCTACAGCTAAACAGATATCAGAGCTATAAAATAAAAGTGCTGTAAAACTAAAACCAACCATCTGTACAACTGGAATAATGATACAAAATCTATCTCCCATAAATGGTAATCATACAATATCCTCAAATACAATAAAACAGAACTCAACAGGGAGGAACCAGAAAATAATACATCAGTGCACAGGCTCTCAGTACAAGTCAGATCCTCACAATACAATAATCTCTCAAAAGCGAAAAAATAATTAATCTACTGACTGTACTCTAAATCTCCAATGTAGGGGTACCGCTACTCTGCACAGACGGGTAGGGATCTAGCTCGCGACTCCCTCGCCTTGCACAGCAACCGCAGAATCAGCAACACCCGCTAAGACTCTGCAAAACAAAGGAGAGAAAAGAAAGAAGGGGGGAACCCCCAATGGGTGTGAGAATTACACCAAAAGGGAGTTCTCAGTGGGTACCACCACCAAGTCCGAGGATCTATCCATGAAGTCTACTAGAGGCATAAGATAACGAAGCAGTAAAAACTGAATAAGAAAGCTGGAGATACTCTACAGCCACCATGCCTCTATCTAAATGCTCAAAAGGGGAAAAACAATGAAAGGTATGCAACCAACCGCACCCGGGGTGCACAATCGACCCAATCGAGCTGACTGCCACATCTGGTCTAGTCAAGCCTGCGCCTCCCTAGTGTATCAACGTAGGGTGTCCAACTGGACTAATTCGCTATCGAATAGTGGCACATGCAGGCTATAGTCAAAATCCATGCTCTCTCTCATAACGGATATACTCAAGATCCTCAATCTCTCACACAACAGTCAAAGTACTCTCAACGACACGGGACCACCGTTAACCCCAACCGGTTTCCGACAACACTAGCACTGGTCTAAACACAGCTACTACACTCCACTCAGCCCCCAGGCACGAGTGTAACAATAAGAGTACCTGCCTGAATAAACCCAATCAGATGGATCGGTATGGAACCCGGTACTGCCTGCTCTGCTGTCGAACTCAGTAACTGATCGGCACACTGCTCGATCTCAATATAAGTAATGGACCGGCACACGGCTCGGTCAAAATATAAGTAACAGACCGGCACACGGCTCGGTCAAGCCTACCTCCGGAGTGGCACTCGAGGGGAGCGACCCACACGAGTAAAGTATCTCAGTAACCAATATCACTGTAACAAGTATCACCATATAGCAGGACTAGATCACGACTCTGATCAAAGTGGAAAAACTCATCCACTAAAGGGAAACCCGATCCCTAAACTGAAACAACAGTAAACAATCAGTGGGAAACTCCATCCACTAGAGGAAATCTGATACCCAATCTGATGCACAAGTACATATCCGGTCAACCGCCCAATATCCGCAGTCGCCGCATAACCCCACAAGTCCACAATCTAATCCAACCTGTCCCAGGCACACAGTCCCGACAACACTATCCCAAACCCCTGCTCGAACCCGAGCAACATAAATCTAGAAGAAAAGGAGAAAGAACAAACATGGTTTCTCCTAAATCAGATTCCAACATGATAGTGTAGTAGTAAAAGATGGCCTATCTAGATGTCCATACAGCATGAAATTGTCCTCAGGAATGATAGAAATAAGAACATGTCAAGTGGTAGCTCTACAAGATATAAACAAATGCCAAAATCACTAATGAACTACACCTGTTCATAATGCATGATCTATAATCTATATTAACTCCTCAGAGTAATACCCGCACATTGTTGTAACATTCTGTCCCCTCGAATGATCAATCCTCATGAAAGACTATGTGCTAACATGGCATGCTAATAAATCGCTACTATAAATGCCAATCCCATATAAATAGGCCAATGATTAATTAAGTATGATCTCTATATCATCTGGTATGAAATGAACATAGTCATCTACAGTATGCTAGATCTCAATCCACTAGAAGCATGTACAATAGTCAAGTAAGCATCAATCACATAATCAAGGCCATTTCCATGCTTACATCTCAATTTGTTTAGTTGTATCTTAAATCCTGCATGCTAGCAATCAAAAGAGTAATAATCCGAGAAGGTAAGCTTTCCTCAACCGTCAACTTGAATATCCAAACTTGCTAGTTCCCAACGTCATAACATGAATAAATATTTTGTAATTCCCTGATACAATTATCATTCCTAAGCTTACCCTTCAACCATGTATGGGTACTCACATGCATGCATTCTAACATATAGAATCAAAGAATCGTCCACCGGTTCTGGGGACAAGGCAACCCACCTGAAACACTTTCCGCTGGCAAAGCCGAAGTCGGTGAAGTGCGTACTAACGG
The DNA here is from genome assembly GCA_029168755.2 of Tillandsia fasciculata. Classification (NCBI taxonomy): domain Eukaryota; kingdom Viridiplantae; phylum Streptophyta; class Magnoliopsida; order Poales; family Bromeliaceae; genus Tillandsia; species Tillandsia fasciculata. The sequence goes on along the minus strand of CM054947.1, from coordinate 19,283,526 downwards.
TATCAAAATCCGCCGAAACAGCACCCTCGGTACATGGTCGCGCAAGCCTTTGCTCAACAAACAACACAACCAACAACAACACGATCAATACCCCACAACACCCAAACAGCACATGCTGTTTTTATAATCCAGCAGAGAAGAGAGGGATTTTCACCTGCATTCTGTCCTCAAAAAAATCCAAAAAAATCACCGTTGTGATCCTCGCGACGAGTAGATACAAATCGATTACTTATACACCTTATTCCGACACCTGTAGGCCAAGATACAATTAAAACATCGCCGTAAGCCAAAACCTTTACAAACACAAGCCTGCAGAAAAATAATCCTCAAGAAGCTTAATTATCACCTTCGAAGAGTCCTCCAAAAATTCCAATAAAAATACGAGCGTGTTCCTCTCGAAGTGTAGATGTCGATCGAGTCCTCGTACGTCGAAATCCGATACCCGAGTGTAGAGATAGAAATCCGACAAGCCTCCGCTGTCCAGAAAACCACCAGCAGAAAAGGAGTTCAAAGATGCCTCGTAAACTGTGCCAAGAACTCAAAATAAGGCGAAGTGATCAACATGGAAATCGAAGACGTACCTCTCATGAACGCGCTGTTGCAAAAACCAGCTCAAAATTCCAACAGGGTAGCTCAGGAGGTCTCGCGCACTGAAATGCGACGGTAGAAGCCACAATCCAAGAAGCGTCGAAGTGCGCCGCGTCGCAGAAAACGCCAATGCCGCGGCCTCCAAAAAATCCGGGAATCCATCGAAGGGTGGAGGAGAGTGAGAGGAACAACTTTCCTAAAAGCCTCAGCCCAAGAGAAGCTCGGGAAAGCCCGCAAAAAGAAGCCCAAAGGGCTGTTTATAGCCCAAGTCTAACACACCAAGAATCCGAATTCGGGCGTCGGATTCGGGCGCCCGAATCCGGCCCGAACCCGCTACTGTGCACGCCCGGATCACCCTCGGCGAGCCATGTCACCCAATCCGCGCCCGGCGCGCCCGGCGCACGCACGCCCGCTCGCCAATCGCGGTGCGCCGCGTGGCGACGCGGTCCACGGCGGGGACAGTGGGCCGCGGTTCACGACGGCCCAGCAGGGTCGCTGCGCCTGCCAATGAGGGGGCGACACGTGGCCTGGCGGGGTCCACCGTGCGCTCCGCCCGGCGTGCTGTCGCGCGTGCGTTGACTGGCCTATCCCCGCGCACCACGTGTCCAGCGCCTCAGCTCGCTGCGCCCGGTGCATGCCAGAACCCGTGGACCGCGCTGCCCGCCGCCGCGCACGCGCCTGCCCGCGCCCCTTGTCGCCGCGCTCCGCCGCTGCCTGTCGCCGCCGGTGTTGCCCTGGCCTACCGGAATAGTAAACATTGCCTAGAAATTCGTGTTTTGGCATCCGGGCTTTTAAAAATACGAGTAAATAGTCAATTTTCATCGTTTTCGCACGTTGAGTCCAAATCCGATGTCCGTTTTGCCAAATTCCACTTCTAAAATTTGTCGAAGGCCTCCAAACAAGTGTTCTTAACCCAAATTTCGCACCGAGTCCATTTCTTGAGTCCGATACATGCACAAACACCTCCAACACATGCAAAAAGCCTCCAGAAGTTGCCAGACACACTACAAAAGCTCTGTGGAGATCCGAATCATCACATCTAGATATGCCACCTTTTTCTGCTACACTATCATGCTGGAATTTGACTTAGGAGAAACCATATTTTCTACTTTTCTCCTTTCATTTTAGACTCAGGGTATTTATAACTCGGGTGCGAGCAGGGGGTTTGGGATAGTGTAGTCAGATTCTTGGGATCTAGGATAGGCTGGACTTGATGGCAGGGTATTACGGCGACCGTGGATTTTGGGTGGTTGACCGGGTGGTTACTATTGCATCAGATTGGGGGGATCGGGCTTTCTTTAGTGGATGGTTTTTTCCACTTCGATCAGAGTCGTGATCTAGTCCTGCTATTTTATGTTACTTGTGACTTATTATTTTACTCGTGTGGGTCGCTCCCCTCGAGTGCCACTCCGGAGTGTGCGACAGGCAGACTTGAGTTCTTGATACTCTTTTTTTACATCGGTATTATGCGTAGGCTGGCATACCCGATGTGGCAGGCAGAGCAGGCAGTACCAGTTTTTACTGACGGTTGGATTGGATTGGTTCAGGCAGGCACTTTCACCGATGCATACATTTAGCTATTTTTCTTGGCACGACATTTAGAGGCATAGTAGTGGTAGCTTCATTTTATTCGCAGCCCTGTTTATAGCTTACCACATCTTCTTTCCTTTTTGCCTCTGTTAGACCTAGTAGGCACGTCAGAGTTTGAGGCTTAACCCACTAGGGGAGGCTACTGTTTTTATAATAGTTCTTACCCCCATTGCCATTTTTCCTTTTCCCCCCTTTGTTTTGCAGAGTCCTCTGCGGGAGTTGCTGGGCCGTCATCGGCAAATCGAGGTAAGAGGATTGCGGACTAGATAGATCGTCTACCCCGACTGCGAGCTTAGTAGTGCTTTTGGTTGTATCCCTATACTCTCAAACAGTTGTATTTTCATTTTGGGTCTGGCTTTAGTCAGCTGTTTGTATTTATTTGGTGAGCTGGGAGAGACACTTGTACTTTTTTTATAGTTGTACTTTACTTTTATTTTCAGCTTCAGTCTGCGATGTATTAGTTTTAGTTCAGCTCTGTTTTTATACTCTTTTATTATATCTCTTATATCTGAGCAGGTTACCAGCGCTCGTGTACACGGGAAATTCCGTGTGCACGGCGGATCTGTGGACAGGCCCGGGTTCTGGTTTACACCCGGGGCTGTTTGCGTAAAAAAAAATTTATTATAATAAAAAAATATAGGGGGAAAGATTTTGGTTGGCCCGTAATATTGATTTGTCTATATATTTCTAATAAGCCCAAAATAAGCCCAAAATTTTTAACATATTAATAATTTGGGTCCAACAAATTTTACTGCAAATTCAATCCCTTAATAGGCCATTTGTGAACACAAGCTTAGGCAATTTGTGAACACAAGCTTAGGCCATTTGTGAGCATAAGTTTATGGGTCTCATCAAAGCTCCGTTGATTTTTTTTTTTAGTCTACCAAATCAGTCGGATCCTATTTTTTTCTGCCCAACGGGCCTTACATTATAGTCAACTTCCTGATTAAAAATTCAATTTCAAAAATTATATTCAAATTAAATTTTAAATTTTAAATTTTAAATTTTAAATTTTAAATTTTAAATTTTAAATTTTAAATTTCCAACCAAATTTCAAAATATTTCTCAGACTCCTATTTCATTCGAAATTCAAATTTCCAACCAAATTTCAAAATATCTTTCAACCGATTTATCCAAACTTACCCATATCTTATTTATTTGGAATTCAATTTTGAATTTTTGAATCCAAGCAAATTCTCTCGTTCGAAATTTGAACCCCTCAATTTTGAAATTTGAACATAACAATATATTCAACTTTAAAATTTGAAATTTAAAATTTAACTGCAACCATACTTCCTCAAATTTGAACACAACCGTTCAATTTTGAAATTTGAACATATTCAATTTGAAATTTAAATACAACCATACTTTCTAAAATTTGAACATAATCGTTTAATTTTAAAATTTGAACACATATTGAAATTTGAACATAATCGGTCAATTTTAAAATTCGAACATATCCAATTTTGAATTTTGAAATTTAAAATTTGAATATAATCATACTCCCTCAACATATTGAAATTTGAAGATAATCGTTCAATTTTGAAATTTAAAATTTAAAATTTGAATATAACCATATTCTCGCAATATTGAAATTTGAACATAACCTTTTAATTTTAAAATTCGAACATATTCAATTTTAAAAATTCAAAATTTGAAATTTGAAATTTGAATATAACGATTTCCCCAACGTATTCAAATTTGAACCACGTATTTTCCTCAACAAACCCACATTCCCACGCACGTCGTTTCTCAACATATCCACATTTTCTCGCCAACCCCTTAACAAATCCCAACAAACCCCACGCGATATTTCTCTGCCACTCCCCACTATAAATAGAGGAAATAGAAAGAACAAAAGGGAGATTTTTTCTTTTGCCTTGTCTGAAACAACCTCCCATATTCCACCACAGAAAAAAACAACCTCATCCCAGATTCCACCACATATCCCTCATCGCCACATCAAAAAAAAAAAAAAAAAAGAAATAGCACAACCTACTTCCTCAACCCCGACTTCCTCAGCAACTCCGATCGACTTCCTCAGCAACTCCGATCGACTTCCTCGGCACCTCCGATCGACTTCCTCAGCACCTCCGATCGACTTCTTCAGCACCTCCGATCGACTTCCTCGGCCATCTTTTCAGACGTATTTCTCAGGTAAAAACAAAAAAGAAAAAAAAAATTTAATAAAGCCGGTTCGGGTTCTCTTCGGACGCCCTAACTTTAGGCTCAAAGGAAAAGAAAATTTAATAAAGCCGGTTCGGGTTCTCTTCGGACGCCCTAACTTTAGGCTCAAAGGAAAAAGAAATTTATTAAAGCCGGTTCGGGTTTTCTTCGGACGCCCTAACTTTAGGCTCATTCAAAAAAAAAGGAAAAAGAAATTTAATAAAGCCGGTTCGGGTTCTCTTCGGACGCCCTAACTTTAGGCTCAAAAAAAAAAGGGGGGGGAAAAAGAAATTTAATAAAGCCGGTTCGGATTTTCTTCGGACGCCCCAACTTTAGGCTCAAAGGAAAAAGAAATTTAATAAAGTCGGTTCGGGTTTTCTTCGGACGCCCTAACTTTAGGCTCAAAGGAAAAGGAAATTTAATAAAGCAGGTTCGGGTTTTCTTCAGACGTCCTAACTTTAGGCTCAAAGGAAAAAAAATTTAATAAAGCCGGTTCGGGTTCTCTTCGGACGCCCTAACTTTATGCTCATCCCAAAACCGGTTCGGATGATTTCTTCGGACATCCGAACTTAGGTTAAGTCAAAAAGGGATTTCTTCGCATCCCAAACCAAAATATAAGATAAAAGGGATTGAACCCCAAGATAAGATTAGTGGATTTCTTTCGGATCCCAAATCAAATTACAAGATAAAAGGATTGAACCCCAAGATATTATTAGTGGATTTCCTTCGGATCCCAAATCAATTTGTAAGATAAAAGGGATTGCTTCGGATCCCAAATCAAATTACATGATAAAAGGGATTGCTTCGGATCCCAAATCAAATTACAAGATAAAAGGGATTGAACCCCAAGATAAGATTAGCGAATTTCCTTCGGATCCGAAATCAAATTACAAAATAAAAGGGATGGAACCCCAAGATAAGATTAGTGGATTTCCTTCGGATCCCAAATCAAATTAAAAAATAAAAGGGACTTCTTCGGATCCCAAATAATTTCAAAAAGGGACTTCTTCGGATCCCTTCGGATCCTAAATCAAATTAAAAAATAAAAGGAACTTCTTCGGATCTCAAATAATTTCAAAAAGGGACTTCTTCGGATCCCAAATAATTTCAAAAAAAGGAACTTCTTCGGATCCCAAATAATTTCCAAAAAAGGAACTTCTTCGGATCCCAAATAATTTCAAAAAGGGAATTTCTTAGGACCCCACATCAAAATAAAATAACGGTATTTCCTCGCATCCCAAGATAAAATAAGCAATTTTCTCCTGACCCCAAATCAAACAAAAATAAAAAGATATATCGAAATAAATGAAAATTTCTTTGAATCCAGACAAAATTCAAATGAGTCCTAATCAACCTGGAGCCTAAGTCCGATTCAAAAAGGACTAATAAATGAATTCAATCATTTATTAAATAAGGCTCACCCCATATGCAGACCTCAAATTTACCTATATGAAAATAAGGCTCAGTCCACATACGGGTCCCAACCACATACGGGTCCCAAATCCAGTCCAGGTATAATATAAGCCGAGTCCACAAATAAAAAAACCCAAAACCCATCCCAACCCACAAATAAAAAAAAAAAAAAAATCCAAAACCCATTCGATCCACAAATAAAACTGATAACACATTCGATCCACAAATAAAATCCAAAACCCATTCGATCCACAAATAAAAAAATCCAAAACTCATTTAATCCCATCGCCTTAACACATATAATTAAGGCAAAAAAAAAATTTATATCCAAATCGACTAGATTCTAAATCATATACTTAGAATTTAGTCAAATCAAATTTGATCGAGCTCTAACACATATACATAGAGTTCATCCAAACCAACCCAACTAACCCTAATACACATACTTAGGGTGTAGTTAACATTTTACTCTAGCACATATATCTAGGGTAGAAACCAAATCAACTCAACTAATCCTAATACATATACTTAGGGTTAGTCAACCTTTTACTCTAGCACATATAACTAGAGTAAAAAACATATCAAGCTTGGCCAATCCTAATACATATAGGACTTAGCCATCTCCTACTTTCGAGTATTATCAAATCCGACCCACCTCAATACATATCCTTGGGGTTTGGTCATGTTTCCACTTTGGAACATACGCCAAATATGGAATCAAATATAATTGGACTCTAATACATATACTTAGAACCAATTGAACCCAATTAAATTCTAACACATATAATTAGAGTTTAATGTCGACTAGTTCCTCAACACATATAATCGAGATCAAGTCAATTTCAAATCCAGCTAAATCCTAACACATATACTTAGGATTTGGTCAATCATTAGGATACGATTTATTCTATCCTCCCAACAGAGGTCTCTTAATCGAAGGTGCCCCAATCACATGGGGGTAATTAATAATAGATGCTTGCGTCTATTGGAAATTATGGATCCGCAACACCTGATATCCACATATACCCAACCATATATATAAATATTTATCTGAATCGAGAATATCATCCCATGGGAATCCCGAAAAAGAGAGAAACCGCGCAAGATGAGTCATTCAAGATCGCAGACAGGGGCGTGACAATACTAACCCATATGAAGCGGTCATTTTTTATTTCTCTAGCTTAAATAACATACTATAGAATAATAGCATTTAAACAAAAAGAAGAGAACATACTAACCCATATGAAGCGGTCATTTTTTCTTTCTTTCTTTTTTTTTTTGGCTCAGGAAATATCCAGATAATCATGTGAGTCTACAAATATCACTATGCTCCCATGGTATTGGTCCTAATAAAACCACCAATTACTCTCAACTGGTTGCTTAAAGAGTAGGCTATCGAAGGTTCAATAGGGAAAAAAAGGGCAAGGTGAGAGAGGGGGATGGAGGCAAAAGAGAAGCAAACGGAAAAGAGCAACCTTAGAGGAGTAGTGAAGAATATAGATTATCCAAAAGCAGTTTGAGAGTAAATAGGCTTCAGTAGACTCAACAATCATCCCCAACTGGTTGCTCAAATAATTGGCCATCCAAAGTTGGTTTCTTCTGCATTATCATCATTGCCATATTAAAAAATGAACGGCGTCTTGCCTTCACTTCCTCCGGATTATCACTTGGACATTGCAAAGAATGAACACACCAATTCATATTGGTGCCGAAAAAAGCAAAGAAGCATACAGGAAGGTTGGAGCGAGAACCTTGCGTGGTCCCTCCTCAAAGTGTAAGCAAGATTTTTGTCTTGAAAATCTACATTATCACATTTGTCTACTTCTTTAGATGAACACTGGATTAGGATGAAATCTGTATTAGATTATCACATGAACCTCAGGATGAAAGAATTGCGTAGTTCCTCAAATTTTAAAAAAATGTAATACAGATCAACCTTAGAGTGAACGAATTGTGTGGGTCCTCAAAATATAAAATTTTTTGCCTCAAAATCTGCATTGTTACATTTGTCCTCTTTTTTAGATGAACATTGGATTGGGATGAAATCTGCATTAGGTTCAGCATATACACAGTAGTGCAAAGGATACATTTAGTTCTTTATTAGAAATAAGATGAAATCTGAAGTGGTAGTATTTGATCATCTTATCGAAACATAAAGAAATTATGGTAATTGACTTGTGATCATCTTACTTTTTTATGTTTCGGTTCATTCTGATATAGAAATTAATGCAGTTACCTCATTGGATGCGATCAGCTGCATAGTTTAATTGCACATGGTAGTGGTTAAGCTGAGTACTTCAGGCTTAGGTTACTTTTTTTATTGATCGTCACCTGCATATAGGGGAAAAAATAAACAAAGGAGCTATATGAACCTCACAGACAAAAGTATTGTGCGATTTATGAAAGTATTAGGTTCTAAAAATCTGCATTATCACATTTGCTTCCTCTAGATAAACACTAGATTGGAATGAAATAGGTCGTTACATGAATCTTAGAGCGAAATCTGCATCAGGATTTTTGACCTCATAATCCGCATTATCATATTTGTCATATTCTTTCGATGACCACTGGATTGGGATGAAATTTGCATTAGGTTATCACATAAACCTTAGGGTGAAAGAATTGTGTAGTTCCTTTTTTTTTTTTGGCTCAGGAAATATGCAAGTAATCATGTGAATCTAGAAGCATAAGTAATTTCCCCCGGAATTGCCTGTAATAAAACCACCAATTACTTCCAACTGGTTGCTCAAAGAGCAGAGTATTGAAAGCTGAATAGGGAAGAAAAGGGGCAAGCAGAGAAAAGGGGATCAGTGTGATATGAGGGACATCATGTACACCATAGGGAAGCGGGATGCAAAAGAGAAGTAAATGGAAAAGAGCAATTATAGAGTAGTGAAGAATATAGACTATCCCAAAAGTAGTTTGTGAGTAAATAAGATTTTGTTGTAGTAATCCGAATTATTTATTTTTAATAAATAGATTAAAAGTGAAATTTGAGTTGGTTTTGAATTTAAAAGACCTTTATTGACCCACTTAGTCAATTGCCAGTGTGCAAGTTGCACGATTTACGAGGCAAAAAGGCTATTTTTCAATCCGGACATGATCTTGGAAATCCGAGTTGACCGTTGCGATCGTCTCGTCGAACTGAGTGAGATTCATATTCAGCACTTTTCGATCTGACGGTCGGATCTTCCAGAATCTAACGAAGAAACGATCAAATAGTCGCGACCAATGCAACCGTGTCTGCGCACAGGTCACTTAAGTGAAGTTACTGTAGATGAACAGTAACCCTAATTTTCGGGACCCCGACGAATGCGACGCTGACTAATTCACTGTTCGGATTCCGAATGTAGTGATCCAGGTAGTCATTTTGAACGGTTCTGTCGTTCTGGATGTAATGGCGCTGACGGAATTTCCGTTTGACGACCCTAAAGCATCGTAAAGCGTGTCGAACTGTATATTTTATAGTATAAGATGGAATTTAAAAAATTTTGGAGCTAAATTTTAGCGAACCAAAATCGCTACCTGATAGGTTTCGTCGAGCCGGACGTCGTGGCGGTGTCAGATTATCAGTTTGACAGTCCGGTTGTCTCGAAAAGCGTGAAATAAGGCGAAAAATGCGGTATTTTGCGTGAAAACCTTAGATTTTGTGCTCCGAATTGCGTGCCGCTTTATGGTGGAGGACTTAAGTGTGAGGCTTAAATTCTGTAGAGGACCCAGCCCTTAATATCATTAGTAGAGGGACTAAAGTGCAATTCTACCATATACCTACATATATTACACCTACTCGAGTTAGGGTATCAGGGAACCCTAAACCCCGAAGCCTATGCCCTAGCCGCCTCCTCCAACAACCTCTCCTCCTTCTCTGGGTTTTTCCCAAGTCGCACGCTGCCGGCCGCCTCATCCTCTCGCCGGAAAAAGCAAGAAACCGATCTTGATTTCTTGTGGGTTGTGAAGGAAGCAACTTGGAGGTTTGGGATCCCTCCAATCCACATCTGAGATTACCCTCAGCCACCTATGAGCCAAATCCAAGAACCCCGACGCCCAGAACCGCCGCGCGCCACCGGGCCAAATTCCTTTTCTTCTTCGGGTCCGGCAAGGTGAATCCCTTTTCTTTATGGATTTTTCGACAACCTGGACTCTTGCAGTCGGATACTGACATCCAGAGGATGCTCCAAGCGTAGGGCCGCGGCCTCTCGACATCCGGTTGCCGTCGGGTGGAGAAGGGTCGCCGGAACCCTAGTTTCTTGGCCGGAAATTGCACGCGCTGCTCCGGGGCTCCGGCATTGGATCCAACTTGACCAAAAAGTTCTGCTCGTCCCCAGGAGATCCTCCAAGAAGTTTGGGAGGCTCTGGTGCAGTGTGGAGTGCGGGGGAGCGAACCCTAACTGGAGGGTTCTTGGTATTGGCCGCCCATCGCCGCCGTCGCTTCCTCCGGCGCCGGCCAGCCCTGGTAAGTCTCCTGGCACCTTAAGCTTGCCCCTAGACCATTTGCATGCAAGCCATGCTGAGTTATTTCCAAGTTGCCATTAATGAACCCTTGAAGCTTCATCTTCTTCTTCCTCGGGTTGGGATTGCACAGGAGCTTCCAAGCTTTCGCGGCTGAGGTCCCTTGCACTTCTGAAGGTTCAATAAAGGTGGTGCTCACCTTTGTTGGAAGTTTGGCCGAGAGACTACTGGGCTCGGCCAACTCGAGCTCTACCAATGGAAGGTTGAGATCACCTTGCTCCCAAAGCTGAACCAACAGTACTTCTACCTCCCACAGGTGAGCCCCCAAGCATTTGTGATGTCCTTTGAGTGATGCTCAACTTGGTTTCTGTCCAGAGTCCCTGGATTAGCAAATAACCAAAACCAGTGCTATATAAAGCTTTAGGTGGTCACTTGACTACAGCAGGGAATTGGGTAACTTGGCTGAGGACCAGAAGTGAGCCCTCGACTCTCTTGACCCTATTTAGCATGGTGCTCACTCTAATTCCGATAAAGAACAAGTTGTTGGTTTAATTTTGCAATGTAGCTTAATGTGAACTTAGTTTTTATGGGCCAACTTTGCCCTCGAGCTGCGTGTCCACCCAAACCTGTGAGCACGGGGTCTGTTTCGTCAAACCAGACGCGCTGAAACTTACGGCGCTGATTTTGGATTCCCGGAGTGGGAGATCGAGTCGAAACAGTGCTTAGATTAACGTATTTATGCAATTTTAGAATGTTTTAGGTATTTTGATGCAAAAATAACGTGCTGGCTGTCTTTAGACAGTAATTACCCGCCGACTAGGTATTTTGCTTAAGTTCCGTAGACTCCGGTTGAGCGGAAATCGGATACCGTTCCGTAAATTGGCAAAATTGCCGGTTTTACGGTTCCGGCATGAGTCACGTGATTCGATATGGATTTCTGGTCGTTTATAGTTGCCTCTGATCATTCTCGACACTGTCCTGACTGGTCTAGTGTTTGGAGGTTGCTGTTTGAAAACCCCAAAGTCCAAATTGGACTTTAAGTGAATTGCGGGGGTATTTTAGTAATGTATGGACACAGTTTTGTCGGGATGAGTATGTTTGAGTTGTTCCCTGATCATAATCTTGACTTAGGTTGGCGGAGTATTCGAGCGTTCAGTTGGAGTCGAAATTCGCCTGCAAACGACAGGTGGGTTACTTTCGATCCGGGCTTTAGCTTCTTGGCCCTCTGGTTGCTTTAGTCCAGTCGGACACCTGTTATTGACTAGCCTGTTGATTTTGTCTACATGATCCTTCTGATTGATAGACATTGATTCTTTTAGACTCGTCGTATACATACCTGCTGATTTTATCACGTACCCCTATCCTTGACTATACTTGATGATTTGATCTTTATACCGCATGATGGTTCGATAGACATTGATTTGCGTGATTGTTCGATAGACATTGATTCCGTAGATACATGATATACAGCTACTTGTTAGTTTCCATATCTATTACATAGATGTCATGATCGGGTTATACCTGTTGATTCCTGTCAGTCGATATATTGTTGATATTTCGATATGCATGATTGATTGATCCTGATTGATAGATACTACTCGATGTTCCGATATGCATGATTGATAGATACTACTTGATGTTCAGATACGCATGATAGACCTTGATCGATATGATAGATGATTTCCCTGTTGGGATCTCGGCTTATTGCCGATTACTCGGTCACTAGACCGTGAGCTTTTGATCATAGCATGATGACTACCACGCACGCTGTACTTCACGTACATCAGCGGAGTCATGACCGCAACGATGTTCTTTACCGGTAAAGTGGTCTAGAGGAAGGACCCGTGAGCCCCCTGTTAGGCACCAGTGGGTGCGGGGTTATGTCAGCCTGTTAGGTGCCAGTTAGGTGGTATGAGCCTGAGGTCCTCAGGACCAATAATGGCATTGATTGGGTACTTGAGTTTCATTTGTTGACGCACTCTTATTATCTTGCGCTGTTATTGATAGATATCTTACCCTGTACCCTTACTGCTCAGTTCATGATTGATTATCTCGTTTACATACATAGATTTTCAGCATTTATTACTTGCAGTTCCATTACCCTTGATTACCTGCTTATTCAGTTATTTGTGGATTTGGTTGATTATCAGTAGATCTGCTTTATTGTTCAGCTTTACCCTATGATTCTTACTATCCGCAGATTATTGTACCCAGTAGGTACGATTAGCTATTTCTCGGCTCGTCGTGCCCACTGGGATACATGTACAGTGTATCTCACACCCCCTGGGTGACCATTTTTCAGGTCGCTGGGTGATGGGATGTCGGGACACGTTGGTGAGACGATTGCGATAGTATCGACCCTTATTTAGTCAGTGTATTTTATTTTCCGCATTTCAGTTTAATTATTATAAATTGACTAGTTTTGCATGCGTAGTTTAGACTACTCTGATATTGACTGATTATGATTAGCCGTGCATGTATAGGAAAGGCTCTGTCCAGTTGGGCAGGGAATTTACTATACATGTGGCGGTCTGTTACGCCTGGTCTGCGAACTCTGATTTATAAAAAAAATTTAGCCTGCTTTTCAAAACTCGGGGCGTGACAGATTAGATGGTATCAGAGCAATAGGAAGACGATTGTCACGCCCCGGGTGTAAACCGGAACCCGGGCTCGCCAACAGATCCGCCGTGCACACGGGATTTCCCGCGTACATGAAGCGCTGGTAAACTGCTCAGATATAATATGATAATAACAGAGCATAATACAGAGCTGAAATAGAAGAACCACATAATACCTCAGACTGAAAATACAATAAAACTATAATAAGTACAATAATCTCCCAGCTCACCAAAATAGTACATCCAGCTGGCGGAAGCCAGACCCAAAATAAAAGGAGAATATCACAGTCTGAGTGGAGGGTGCAATATCTGTCTAATAGCTCTCAGCCTCACAGGAGATCTATCTATTCAGCGATCCCCTTACCTTTATCAGCTGCCGATGGCCTAGCGGCTCCCGCAGACGACTCTGCAAATAAAGAAGAAGAAAGAGAGAAACAACAATGGGGGTGAGAACTACCAGATGAAACCAGTAGCCTCCCCTAGTGGGTAAAACCTCAACTCTGACGCACCCACTAGGACTACTAGAGGCAACATGAAAGAACAGTGGTAAATTATAAAGGCTGCTGTAAAGAAAGGAAACTATCACTACTATGCATCTACATGCCATGTAGCACGAAATGACTGGATGCAACAATACCAAACATGCCTGCCTGAAATAACTCAGTCTTGTGTCACTAGTAGAACTGGTACCGCCTGCTATGCCTTGCCAAATCGGGTGTGCTGGCCAATGCCTATCACCGATAGGGGATAGTTGCCAAATCGGGTATGCATAACACCGATAGGGGATAGGAGTCTCACAGACTCTAAGCATGTCTGCAACACACTCCGGAGTGGCACTCGAGGGGAGCGACCCACACGAGTAAAATATCTCAGTAATAAGTATCAGAAGTGCCATAAAACAGCAGGACTGGATCATGACTATGATCAAAGTGGGAAAACCATCCGCTAGGAAGACCCGATCCCCCAACTGATGCAATAAACCAGACTCAACCCCAATCTGATGCAAGGATAAACATCTGGTCGACCGCCTACTTTCCACGGTCACTGCAAAACCCCACAAGCCCACAATCTAGCATAATCTTGGCTACACTATCCCAAACCCCTGCTCATACTTGAGCAACAAACATCTGGATGCAAAGGACAACAATGAAACATGTTCAAATCCCAATATGATAGTGTAGCAATAAATAGTGGCCTTACCTGATGTCCGGGCATGCATGCAACTGTCTTTATTTTTAAAAGTTGTAAAATAGTGTCAAAGGTTTAAAACAATTGATTTACTGAATGCGAGATCATAGCCTTTGTCTCAATCACAGTGTCCCAATATAAGTCATCATATCATTTGTGGGGTTATATTAAATTTTAGGGGAGTTCGTCCCAGCGGTCCTTGTCATTTGTCATATTAATTTGTCCCAATGATTCTCATTAATTGTCCTGTTAGTTGTCCTGTTAGTAGTCCTGTTAGTAGTCCTGTTAGTAGTCCTGTTAGTTTGTCCCAATGGTTCTCATTAATTGTCATATTTTAGGGGATTTCTAGTAATCCCAGTGAGCTTGTCAAAAATGAGGTAAGCAACAACCGCCCACCTCGAGCAGCTCAAACGACACCCCAGGTAGTCCCCTGGCTGTCCACAGTCCTCAAATCCTGCAAATCAACACTCCCGGTATAAATACAAATCCCAAAAAGTACATTATTTGCTGTTTTTCAGACAGCACGGGAAAAGAGGAGTTTTTCACCTCTAAAATGAGCTCCTAAAATCCCAGAAAAATCACGGTTACGTTCCTCGCGAAGAGTAGATCAAAATCGACTCTTTGAACGCCTCGATCTGATGCTCCTACGCCAAGATAAAAATCGGAGAAGTCGGTGCTGTCCAAAAATTACCATAGTAAAAAGGGGGGTCAAAGAGGACTTGGGAATCGTGCCAAAAGTACAAAACGGAGCAAAATGATCAACACAGAAATCGAAGCCCTACCTCTTACGGTCGCGCTGCCGCAAAAATCGTCTAAAAATTCCACCCGGTTAGCCCGCAGTGAATTTTCGACGGAACTGCGACGGGAAATGGGCCTAAAAAGAAAATTGTCGCAGTGCGCCGCGTCGCAGATATATAACTCACTATCTGTAACTCCCAAAATTCTGAGATTTGGAGGAGAGAGAGAAGAGAGAGAGAGGAAGAAATTTTGTAGAGAACACTTTCCCTGATTCTCTCTCTACAGCACGCAAAACGAGGTGGGAATGAGAGGGGGGGGTGAGGGCTCTTATATAGTGGGCCAAAGGGAATATTCCCACACGGGATCGGATCCGAACAGGAAACACCGAAACGGGCCAACCGAAACGCGCCCCGTGTCCACAAAACAGGGAACAGCCTGTGCAGGCCCAATGAAAATTCGCCACGTGGCCACGTGGTCCACGTGCTTGGTCCGCGTTCCGGGTCTTCCGGAAGTTTGTCGGCCAATCAGGGTGTGCCACGTGTCGGCTGCCCACATGCTTCTAGAAGCCGGCCCACCAATGGAAGGCTGCCACGTGGCAGACCAGGAATTCCGTGCACCTGGTGCACGCCCAACCCATGGACCGCGCACCCGAGCCTGCCCGCGCCTGCCCGCGCTGCCCGCGCCGCGTGCCGCTGCGCCCTGCCGCGCTCCGCCGCGCTCCGCCGCCGCACCGCCGCCCGCCGGCCGCCGCCGGCTGCCGCCGGCCGCCGGAACAGTAATTCTGGTGAACAGTACATTGCGCCGAAAAAATAAAGTAAATATACCATTTTGACCGTTTTCGCGCGCTGAGTCCAAATCCGCCGTCCGTTTTGCCAAATTCTCATCCGAAATTTTGCCGAAAGCTCCCAGAAAATCCCATTTGCTCCGATTTTCGTGCTGAGTCTATTTTAAATATCCAATTTCAATTCTACAAGTTTTGTTTCACCAAATAAGCTCCCCACAGTCACTGTTTAATTTTGCACAGTTCCTGCGGGAGTCCGGATCATCACATCCTCCCCCACTAAAAAGAGTTTCGTCCTCGAAACGAGACTCAACAACAATCCTTAGTCCGATGTCTCGAATAAGTAGGGGTGAGCATCCCTCATCTCCGACTCGAGCTCCCAAGTAGCCTCGCGCTCGTCATGATTGCTCCATTGGATTTTCACATAGGGAATGGCCCGATTGCGCAATTCTCTCACCTCTCGATCCAGAATTCGCAGTGGGCGCTCCTCATACCTCAAATCCTCGCTAATCTCGAGCGGTGTGAAGTCGATGACGTGCGATGGATCGAAGACATACTTCCTCAAAGTAGAGACATGAAATACATCATGGACACCAGCAAGCCTTGGAGGAAGTGCAAGTCGGTAGGCAACTGGCCCGATACGCCCCAATACCTCAAAGGGTCCAATGTATCGGGGGCTAAGCTTCCCACGAATGCCGAATCTCCTGATTCCTTTGGACGGCGAGACTTTCAGGAATACATGATCTCCAACTTGAAATTCTAAGTCTCGTCGCCGAACATTGGCATAACTCCTTTGTCGGCTCTGGGCGGTTTGAAGATGCTGTCGAATCACTCGGACCTTCTCTTCTGCTTCTTTCAAGACATCTGGTCCCAAGGTCCGCTTCTCACCCACGTCACTCCAATAAAGTGGTGACCGACACTTGCGTCCATACAACGCTTCAAATGGAGCCATCTGAATGCTCGCTTGAAAGCTATTGTTGTACGCGAACTCAGCCAAAGATAAGTGTCGAATCCACCCTCCGCCGAAATCCAGAACGCAAGCCCTCAACATGTCCTCCAGGATTTGTATCGTCCGCTCAGACTGCCCATCAGTCTGCGGATGAAAAGCTGTACTGAACCTGAGTTCAGTCCCCAAGGCTGTTTGCAAACTCTTCCAGAAATGCGAAACAAACCTCGGGTCTCTATCTGACACAATGGAGGCTGGTACTCCATGTAATCTCACTATCTCATCTAGATAAACTGGGCTAGTCGCTCTAGTGGCCAAGTAGTCTGCATGGGCAGAAAGTGCGCCGACTTGGTAAGTCGATCTACAACTACCCAGATAGCATCCGCTCCTCCTTGTGCCCTTGGCAATCCGACCACGAAATCCATCGTAATGTGGTCCCATTTCCACTCGGGAATTGGGAGACTTTGTAACTTGCCAGCTGGCACTCGATGCTCAGCTTTTACCTGCTGACAAGTTAAACACTGAGCCACAAATCTCCCGATATCCCTTTTCATGCCATTCCACCAAAAGTGTGCCTTGAGGTCCTTATACATCTTAGTCCCACCAGGATGTAGGGTATAAGGTGTATAATGGGCCTCTCGCAAATCTGCTCTCTGATCTCCGCATCCACTGGCACACATGCTCGGTTCCTGTACCTTAGTACTCCCGCAGCATCTACTGTAAAGTCCCCTGACTGATCACTCGGAATTTGATCTCTAATCCTGGTCAAGTGGGGGTCCTCACTCTGTTTTTCCTTGATCCGGTCTAGCAGAGTGGGCTGCACGACTAAAGATGTCAGTCTAGCAGAGACCCCAGGGGACACAACCTCTATCTCGAGCCGTCTCATCTCCTCTAATAGCGGTGCCTGGTTTGTGATCAACATAGACAAACTTTGCACCGCCCTCCTACTCAAGGCGTCAGCAACCACATTAGCCTTGCCTGGGTGGTAGAGAATATCTACATCATAATCCTTTAATAGCTCTAACCACCTACGCTGCCTCAAATTCAGTTCCTTTTGCGTGAACAGGTATTTTAGGCTCTTGTGGTCGGTGTAGATTTCACAATGCTCTCCATATAGGTAATGACGCCAAAGTTTCAGTGCAAACACTACAGCAGCGAGCTCCAAGTCATGGGTAGGGTAATTCTTCTCGTAATCTTTGAGTTGCCTCGATGCATAGGCAATTACCCTCCCTTCTTGCATCAACACACAACCAAGTCCACTGTGTGATGCGTCACTATAGATCACATATCCTTTTCCCATAACAGGAAGGGAAAGGATAGGAGCGGTCATCAGTCTATTCTTCAGCTCCTCAAAACTCCTTTGACAGTCCTCACTCCAGATAAACTTCACTCCCTTACGCGTTAAGCGAGTAAGGGGTGTGGAGAGCTTCGCAAAGCCTTCCACAAACCGACGGTAATACCCTGCTAAGCCCATAAAGCTACGTACCTCAGAAACCGTCGTCGGTTGGGGCCAATCACGGACTGCCTCAATCTTTGCTGGGTCCACTGCCACACCTGCGGCAGAAATCACATGGCCCAAGAAGACTACCTCCCGAAGCCAAAACTCGCACTTTGCCAGCTTGGCATACAACTTCTTTTCTCGCAGAAGTTGCAGCACAATTCTTAAGTGCTCCTCATGCTCAATATCACTTCGGGAGTAAATCAAGATATCATCAATGAACACTACTACGAATCGATCCAAGTATGGTCGGAAGATCCGGTTCATTAAATCCATGAATGCGGCAGGGGCATTAGTTAGCCCAAAAGGCATAACTGTAAATTCATAATGCCCGTACCGTGATCTAAATGCCGTTTTCGGAATATCCTCGGCCTTCACCTTCAACTGGTGGTAACCGGATTGCAGATCTATTTTAGAGAAGACACAAGACCCTTGCAGCTGATCAAAAAGATCATCGATGCGCGGCAAAGGGTACTTATTCTTGATGGTCACTTTGTTTAATTCCCTATAGTCCACACAAAGTCGAAGTGACCCATCTTTCTTCTTCACGAATAGCACCGGCGCTCCCCAAGGCGATACACTCGGCCTAATAAAACCCTTATCCATCAAATCCTGAAGTTGCGCCTTAAGCTCTCGCAGCTCAGCCGGTGCCATCCGGTAAGGAGCCTTTGAGATTGGCGCAGTTCCTGGAACTACGTCAACCACGAACTCAATTTCCCTATCTGGCGGCATGCTAGTCAGCTCAGGTGGGAAAACATCCGGGAACTCGCGGGCAATAGGGATGTCCCCGAGTTCCGGCGCCGCCGTAGGCCCCTCAACAACACTAGCCAAAAAGGCTACACATCCACGATGGATCATCTGCCTCGCTCGGGAAGTCGAAACCATAGAGGCAAAGAAAGCACTCTGACATCCCCGGTATACCAACATTTCCTGGCCTGGCTCTTTAAAAGTGACAGTCCTTGCGGCACAGTCAATAGTTGCGAAATATCGAGCCAGCCAGTCCATCCCTAGAACCACATCAAAGTCTCTTAACTGTCTTAAGACCAATAGGTCTGCTGGCATAATCCAGGACTCGATTTGCATCGGGCAGGACCAACAGCACTCCTCCACGTGCAACGTGTGATCGGGAATCTGAACCTCTCGTGCACGTGGTAAAGGTCCTACCTCTATCCCATGTAATGATGCAAATGATTTACTAATAAAAGAATGCGATGCTCCAGTATCAAATAATGTACGAGTCCTAATGCCAGAAAGTAAGGTGATACCTGCCACCACGTGTTCTGCTGCCGAAGAGTCCTCTACCTGCGCAGCATACACTCGCCCACTCTGAGCTGGAGGGCGATACTCCGTGGGATAGGAAGAAGATGGCCTGCTTGCTGGAGCATATGGTCGCTGAGCTGTCGACCACTGCTGAGACGAAGAAGGAGCAGATGCTGAAGAAGGAGCCGTCGATGGTGCATATGGGCAGGCAGCTCGGAGGTGGCCAGACTGTCCACATCGATAACAGCGGCCAAACCTCAGATCACATGTATCAGAGTTATGCTGTCCCTGACAGAAAATGCACCTAACCGTAGCCTGGGGCTGCCTCGCCTGCTGCCTCTGTCGCGGAGGCCCTTGCTGCCGCGACTGCGATCTCTGTTGATGCGAATGCTGTTGCTGCTGATGCTGCGGTGGCCTCTGGGATCCACCAGGCCCTCGCCGCTCAAAACGCCCGCGGCCGGAAAACTGAGGCCGTGGCGGTCGTGGCGGCCTCCAAGAACTGGCCTGTCCCCCGTCGTCTTGTGCTGGTCGTTTTCTGTCAGAACTCTGAGTGACTAAGCCCCCACGTCTGGCGATGACGCGGTCTCCCCTCTCAACCCATTGTGCATGCTCTGCTGCCTCCTGCAAGGTCTGTAGCCTTTGAGCATGCACCAACGTATAGATCTCTGGGCGCAGGCCCGACTCAAAGAGCTCCACTTGGTGAGGTCCGTCCCTGGCGACATACGGCACGCAGTTGAGCAACCGCGTGAACTCCTGAGAGTAGTCTAATGCTGTCCGGTCGCCTTGCTGAAGATTCTTCAAATCATCTTCCAGCTTTTTCTTCACACTCGTGGAGAAGTACGTATCCAGGATCATTTTCTTGAATTCTGACCAGGGTAGCTGTCGAGTGATCTGAAATTCCAGGGGCTCCACCCGGCGCCACCATGCATCAGCATCCCCGTCTAAGCAGTGTACAACCATATGTACCCTGTACTTCGGGTCAATAAAGAAGTCCCGAAATAACTTCTCCATTGAGGAAAGCCAAGTCCCGATCTCCCAAGGCTGAGTATTCCGCCCTGAAAACCTGGGCGGTCCCCGCTTACAGAACTGAGTAAGTTTGTCAGCAAACTCCTGCTCCTCTGCAGGAGTCAATGGCCGGATTGCTCCCTGAGCAACAGGGGATGCCGTGGTCACCGGTCCAACTGGGGAAGCCACAGCAGGGGATGGTGGTACGGGAGAACTCTCTGGGGGTGCAACAACAGGCTGCGCCCTCTGCTCTAACATCTGTGTCAGCCGACCCATGGCTTCCTCCTGACGCCGCACGGCCTCAGACATCTGGGCCATCTGAGCCCGAAGCTCCTGCACCTCACTCTGCTGGCCCTGCTCGGACTCCTCCGGCTCGGGCTCAGAGGAAGAAGGCTGCGAACGCGTCAACATTCTATGTTGCGGAGGCATCCTACCACAAGAAACCATACTCAGTATCATCACCCCACACGACCCAATCTTAGCGAAAGTCAAAGACATTCTCCTATTTCTGTGACTTTATGTTGTCTGCAGCCAACATAACTGTCCACCAGAAGTAGGCTAAGTCGATCCTTCTTACTTTACTGGAAGAGTTAAATAAGTAACCCAACGACTTCGCAAAATTATCACGTCTCTCATACCCTATTATCCTAGGGTCTGCCAAAAGCCTAGGGTTTCCTAAGTCCCAACTGACCTATCCCTAAGCTCTGATACCAACATTAATCTGTCACGCCCCGGGTGTAAACCGGAACCCGGGCTCGCCAACAGATCCGCCGTGCACACGGGATTTCCCGCGTACATGAAGCGCTGGTAAACTGCTCAGATATAATATGACAATAACAGAGCATAATACAGAGCTGAAATAGAAGAACCACATAATACCTCAGACTGAAAATACAATAAAACTGTAATAAGTACAATAATCTCCCAGCTCACCAAAATAGTACATCCAGCTGGCGGAAGCCAGACCCAAAATAAAAGGAGAATATCACAGTCTGAGTGGAGGGTGCAATATCTGTCTAATAGCTCTCAGCCTCACAGGAGATCTATCTATTCAGCGATCCCCTTACCTTTATCAGCTGCCGATGGCCTAGCGGCTCCCGCAGACGACTCTGCAAATAAAGAAGAAGAAAGAGAGAAACAACAATGGGGGTGAGAACTACCAGATGAAACCAGTAGCCTCCCCTAGTGGGTAAAACCTCAACTCTGACGCACCCACTAGGACTACTAGAGGCAACATGAAAGAACAGTGGTAAATTATAAAGGCTGCTGTAAAAAGGAAACTATCACTACTATGCCTCTACATGCCATGTAGCACGAAATGACTGGATGCAACAATACCAAACATGCCTGCCTGAAATAACTCAATCTTGTGTCACTAGTAAAACTGGTACTGCCTGCTATGCCTTGCCAAATCGGGTGTGCTGGCCAATGCCTATCACCGATAGGGGATAGTTGCCAAATCGGGTATGCATAACACCGATAGGGGATAGGAGTCTCACAGACTCTAAGCATGTCTGCAACACACTCCGGAGTGGCACTCGAGGGGAGCGACCCACACGAGTAAAATATCTCAGTAATAAGTATCAGAAGTGCCATAAAACAGCAGGACTGGATCATGACTATGATCAAAGTGGGAAAACCATCCACTAGGAAACCCGATCCCCAACTGATGCAATAAACCAGACTCAACCCCAATCTGATGCAAGGATAAACATCTGGTCGACCGCCTACTGTCCGCGGTCACCGCAATACCCCACAAGTCCACAATCTAGCACAATCTTGGCTACACTATCCCAAACCCCTGCTCATACTTGAGCAACAAACATCTGGATGCAAAGGACAACAATGAAACATGTTCAAATCCCAATATGATAGTGTAGCAATAAATAGTGGCCTTACCTGATGTCCGGGCATGCATGCAACTGTCTTTATTTTTAAAAGTTGTAAAATAGTGTCAAAGGTTTAAAACAATTGATTTACTGAATGCGAGATCATAGCCTTTGTCTCAATCACAGTGTCCCAATATAAGTCATCATATCATTTGTGGGGTTATATTAAATTTTAGGGGAGTTCGTCCCAGCGGTCCTTGTCATTTGTCATATTAATTTGTCCCAATGATTCTCATTAATTGTCCTGTTAGTTGTCCTGTTAGTAGTCCTGTTAGTAGTCCTGTTAGTAGTCCTGTTAGTTTGTCCCAATGGTTCTCATTAATTGTCATATTTTAGGGGATTTCTAGTAATCCCAGTGAGCTTGTCAAAAATGAGGTAAGCAACAACCGCCCACCTCGAGCAGCTCAAACAACACCCCAGGTAGTCTCCTGGCTGTCCACAGTCCTCAAATCCTGCAAATCAACACTCCCGGTATAAATACAAATCCCAAAAAGTACATTATTTGCTGTTTTTCAGACAGCACGGGAAAAGAGGAGTTTTTCACCTCTAAAATGAGCTCCTAAAATCCCAGAAAAATCACGGTTGCGTTCCTCGCGAAGAGTAGATCAAAATCGACTCTTTGAACGCCTCGATCTGATGCTCCTACGCCAAGATAAAAATCGGAGAAGTCGGTGCTGTCCAAAAATTACCATAGTAAAAAGGGGGGTCAAAGAGGACTTGGGAATCGTGCCAAAAGTACAAAATGGAGCAAAATGATCAACACGGAAATCGAAGCCCTACCTCTTACGGTCGCGCTGCCACAAAAATCGTCCAAAAATTCCACCCGGTTAGCCCGCAGTGAATTTTCGACGGCTGCGACGGGAAATGGGCCTAAAAAGAAAATTGTCGCAGTGCGCCGCGTCGCAGATAACTCACTATCTGTAACTCCCAAAATTCTGAGATTTGGAGGAGAGAGAGAAGAGAGAGAGAGGAAAAATTTTGTAGAGAACACTTTCTCTGATTCTCTCTCTACAGCACGCAAAATGAGGTGGGAATGAGAGGGGGGGGTGAGGGCTCTTATATAGTGGGCCAAAGGGAATATTCCCACACGGGATCGGATCCGAACAGGAAACACCGAAACGGGCCAACCGAAACGCGCCCCGTGTCCACAAAACAGGGAACAGCCTGTGCAGGCCCAATGAAAATTCGCCACGTGGCCACGTGGTCCACGTCTCGGTCCGCGCTCCGGGTCTTCCGGAAGTTTGTCGGCCAATCAGGGTGTGCCACGTGTCGGCTGCCCACATGCTTCTAGAAGCCGGCCCACCAATGGAAGGCTGCCACGTGGCAGACCAGGAATTCCGTGCACCCGGTGCACGCCCAACCCATGGACCGCGCACCCGAGCCTGCCCGCGCTGCCCGCGCCGCGTGCCGCTGCGCCCTGCCGCGCTCCGCCGCCGCACCGCCGCCGCCGGCCGCCGGAACAGTGATTCCGGCGGCCGGAACAGTAATTCTGGTGAACAGTACATTGCGCCGAAAAAATAAAGTAAATATACCGTTTTGACCGTTTTCGCGCGCTGAGTCCAAATCCGCCGTCCGTTTTGCCAAATTCTCATCCGAAATTTTGCCGAAAGCTCCCAGAAAATCCCATTTGCTCCGATTTTCGCGCCGAGTCTATTTTAAATATCCAATTTCAATTCTACAAGTTTTGTTTCACCAAATAAGCTCCCCACAGTCATTGTTTAATTTTGCACAGTTCCTGCGGGAGTCCGGATCATCACAACGATGCCTAGGTTTGGTTAGGAATGAACCCTAGGATGACTTGTGTTCACGAGAGAGCGCAGGGTATTGGCATAGTGGATTGGAGCTCAGGTGTGTTCACACACAGTTGAGTCTCATTGTTGTGGTTATGAGTGGCGTTTGTACGCACTCTGGTCCTTGGGATCGTTGTTAGTGCAGGATTAGCCGCGGTCATGGTTTCGGCCGTGGGCTTGATGCTTCAGTGGAGCCAGAGCGCTCGGATCAGTTGCGGTGGTTAAATGTTAAATCACCATTCTTGTCGTAATCGTCTAGTTGAGGGTACAGCAGCGGATGACTGCTATTATGGCACCAGCCCCACAGTTTGCCCAGAGATTAAACAAGTTGTTGATCCTTCAGTGTTCCCGTGTCATGATTCAGTGGCCTATGGGCCCGATGGTAACCCTGTTTGGGATGGACTCGAATTGGCCCCACCTTTTGCACAAATTTTGTGGACCGACGTAGACTCTCCGATGAGTTAGTCAGGGTGGTATTTATGACCACGAGGTGGTAGTAACCCCCGATAAAGGTTAGGTCATTAGCATTGAGACTGTGTTCGGAGGTATGTGATATACCTTCTGATGGGAGTTGTGTCCCCAACTTGTTGTTGGCGACAGATCTATGGTATTTCGCTTTTCTTTTGGTAAGCACGTTGGCTGCAGACAACGTACTGTCGAAAGAACTGAGGAAATACTCTGCCCTGTGATAGGGAGTATCAGATTGGGTCTAAATGAGTAGCCTGAGAGTGGACGATATTTTGTGACTAAATGTCACTACTACGAACCTGAGAGAGGCTTAATAGTGATTTAGTTAAGTTTAAGTTTCGGGGACGAAACTTTTTTTTTTGGTGGGAGTGAAGTAGTAATCCGAATTATTTATTTTTAATAAATAGATTAAAAGTGAAATTTGAGTTGGTTTTGAATTTAAAAGACCTTTATTGACCCACTTAGTCAATTGCCAGTGTGCAAGTTGCACGATTCACGAGGCAAAAAGGTTATTTTTCAATCCGGACATGATCTTGGAAATCCGAGTTGACCGTTGCGATCGTCTCGTCGAACTGAGTGAGATTCATATTCAGCACTTTTCGATCTGACGGTCGGATCTTCCAGAATCTAACGAAGAAACGATCAAATAGCCGCGACCAATGCAACAGTGTCTGCGCACAGGTCACTTAAGTGAAGTTACTGTAGATGAACAGTAACCCCAATTTTCGGGACCCAGACGAATGCGACGCTGACTAATTCACTGTTCGGATTCCGAATGTAGTGATCCAGGTAGTCATTTTGAACGGTTCCGTCGTTCTGGACGTAATGGCGCTGACGGAATTTCCGTTTGACGACCCTAAAGCATCGTAAAGCCTGCCGAACTGTATATTTTACAGTATAAGATGGAATTTAAAAAATTTTGGAACTAAATTTTAGCGAACCAAAATTGCTACCTGATAGGTTTCGTCGAGCCGGACGTCGTGGCGGTGTCAGATTATCAGTTTGACAGTCCGGTTGTCTCGAAAAGCGTGAAATAAGGAGAAAAATGCGGTATTTTGCGTGAAAACCCTAGATTTTGTGCTCCGAATTGCGTGCCGCTTTATGGTGGAGGACTTAAGTGTGAGGCTTAAATTCTGTAGAGGACCCAGCCCTTAATATCATTAGTAGAGGGACTAAAGTGCAATTCTACCATATACCTACATATATTACACCTACTCGAGTTAGGGTATCAGGGAACCCTAAACCCCGAAGCCTATGCCCTAGCCGCCTCCTCCAACAACCTCTCCTCCTTCTCTGGGTTTTTCCCAAGTCGCACGCTGCCGGCCGCCTCATCCTCTCGCCGGAAAAAGCAAGAAACCGATCTTGATTTCTTGTGGGTTGTGAAGGAAGCAACTTGGAGGTTTGGGATCCCTCCAATCCACATCTGAGATTACCCTCAGCCACCTGTGAGCCAAATCCAAGAACCCCGACGCCCAGAACCGCCGCGCGCCACCGGGCCAAATTCCTTTTCTTCTTCGGGTCCGGCAAGGTGAATCCCTTTTCTTTATGGATTTTTCGACAACCTGGACTCTTGCAGTCGGATACTGACATCCAGAGGATGCTCCAGGCGTAGGGCCGCGGCCTCTCGACATCCGGTTGCCGTCGGGTGGAGAAGGGTCGCCGGAACCCTAGTTTCTTGGCCGGAAATTGCACGCGCTGCTCCGGGGCTCCGGCATTGGATCCAACTTGACCAAAAAGTTCTGCTCGTCCCCAGGAGATCCTCCAAGAAGTTTGGGAGGCTCTGGTGCAGTGTGGAGTGCGGGGGAGCGAACCCTAACTGGAGGGTTCTTGGTATTGGCCGCCCATCGCCGCCGTCGCTTCCTCCGGCGCCGGCCAGCCCTGGTAAGTCTCCTGGCACCTTAAGCTTGCCCCTAGACCATTTGCATGCAAGCCATGCTGAGTTATTTCCAAGTTGCCATTAATGAACCCTTGAAGCTTCATCTTCTTCTTCCTCGGGTTGGGATTGCACAGGAGCTTCCAAGCTTTCGCGGCTGAGGTCCCTTGCACTTCTGAAGGTTCAATAAAGGTGGTGCTCACCTTTGTTGGAAGTTTGGCCGAGAGACTACTGGGCTCGGCCAACTCGAGCTCTACCAATGGAAGGTTGAGATCACCTTGCTCCCAAAGCTGAACCAACAGTACTTCTACCTCCCACAGGTGAGCCCCCAAGCCTTTGTGATGTCCTTTGAGTGATGCTCAACTTGGTTTCTGTCCAGAGTCCCTGGATTAGCAAATAACCAAAACCAGTGCTATATAAAGCTTTAGGTGGTCACTTGACTACAGCAGGGAATTGGGTAACTTGGCTGAGGCCCAGAAGTGAGCCCTCGACTCTCTTGACCCTATTTAGCATGGTGCTCACTCTAATTCCGATAAAGAACAAGTTGTTGGTTTAATTTTGCAATGTAGCTTAATGTGAACTTAGTTTTTATGGGCCAACTTTGCCCTCGAGCTGCGTGTCCACCCAAACCTATGAGCACGGGGTCTGTTTCGTCAAACCAGACGCACTGAAACTTACGGCGCTGATTTTGGATTCCCGGAGTGGGAGATCGAGTCGAAACAGTGCTTAGATTAACGTATTTATGCAATTTTAGAATGTTTTAGGTATTTTGATGCAAAAATAACGTGCTGGCTGTCTTTAGACAGTAATTACCCGCCGACTAGGTATTTTGCTTAAGTTCCATAGACTCCGGTTGAGCGGAAATCGGATACCGTTCCGTAAATTGGCAAAATTGCCGGTTTTACGGTTCCGGCATGAGTCACGTGATTCGATATGGATTTCTGGTTGTTTATAGTTGCCTCTGATCATTCTCGACACTGTCCTGACTGGTCTAGTGTTTGGAGGTTGCTGTTTGAAATCCCCAAAGTCCAAAATTGGACTTTAAGTGAATTGCGGGGGTATTTTAGTAATGTATGGACACAGTTTTGTCGGGATGAGTATGTTTGAGTTGTTCCCTGATCATAATCTTGACTTAGGTTGGCGGAGTATTCGAGCGTTCAGTTGGAGTCGAAATTCGCCTGCAAACGACAGGTGGGTTACTTTCGATCCGGGCTTTAGCTTCTTGGCCCTCTGGTTGCTTTAGTCCAGTCGGACACCTGTTATTGACTAGCCTGTTGATTTTGTCTACATGATCCTTCTGATTGATAGACATTGATTCTTTTAGACTCGTCGTATACATACCTGCTGATTTTATCATGTACCCCTATCCTTGACTATACTTGATGATTTGATCTTTATACCGCATGATGGTTCGATAGACATTGATTTGCGTGATTGTTCGATAGACATTGATTCCGTAGATACATGATATACAGCTACTTGTCAGTTTCCATATCTATTACATAGATGTCATGATCGGGTTATACCTGTTGATTCCTGTCAGCCGATATATTGTTGATATTTCGATATGCATGATTGATTGATCCTGATTGATAGATACTACTCGATGTTCCGATATGCATGATTGATAGATACTACTTGATGTTCAGATATGCATGATAGACCTTGATCGATATGATAGATGATTTCCCTGTTGGGATCTCGGCTTATTGCCGATTACTCGGTCACTAGACCGTGAGCTTTTGATCATAGCATGATGACTACCACGCACGCTGTACTTCACGTACATCAGCGGAGTCATGACCGCAACGATGTTCTTTACCGGTAAAGTGGTCTAGAGGAAGGACCCGTGAGCCCCCTGTTAGGCACCAGTGGGTGCGGGGTTATGTCAGCCTGTTAGGTGCCAGTTAGGTGGTATGAGCCTGAGGTCCTCGGGACCAATAATGGCATTGATTGGGTACTTGAGTTTCATTTGTTGACGCACTCTTATTATCTTGCGCTGTTATTGATAGATATCTTACCCTGTACCCTTACTGCTCAGTTCATGATTGATTATCTCGTTTACATACATAGATTTTCAGCATTTATTACTTGCAGTTCCATTACCCTTGATTACCTGCTTATTCAGTTATTTGTGGATTTGGTTGATTATCAGTAGATCTGCTTTATTGTTCAGCTTTACCCTATGATTCTTACTATCCGCAGATTATTGTACCCAGTAGGTACGATTAGCTATTTCTCGGCTCGTCGTGCCCACTGGGATACATGTACAGTGTATCTCACACCCCCTGGGTGACCATTTTTCCGGTCGCTGGGTGATGGGATGTCGGGACACGTTGGTGAGACGATTGCGATAGTATCGACCCTTATTTAGTCAGTGTATTTTATTTTCCGCATTTCAGTTTAATTATTATAAATTGACTAGTTTTGCATGCGTAGTTTAGACTACTCTGATATTGACTGATTATGATTAGCCGTGCATGTATAGGAAAGGCTCTGTCCAGTTGGGCAGGGAATTTACTATACATGTGGCGGTCTGTTACGCCTGGTCTGCGAACTCTGATTTATAAAAAAAATTTAGCCTGCTTTTCAAAACTCGGGGCGTGACATTTGTAGACTCAACAATCATCTCCAGCTGATTGCCTAAACAGTAGGCCATCGAAAGTTGGTTTTCTTCTGCATTATCATCATCGCCATATAAAAAATGAGTCGACTCTTGCGCCCACTTTCTTTGGATTATTGCCCGGACATTGCAAAGAATGAACACACCAATTCATATAGGCGAAAAAATGTTGATTCATATAAGGGGGGAAAAAAAAACAAAGAAGCATACATGAAGGTTGGAGCGAAAGCATTGCATAATTCCTCAAACTAAAAAACAATATAATGCACATGAACCTCAAAGTGAAAGCATTGTGTGATTCCTCAAAATCTATATTTGGTTTTTGCATGAACCTCAGAGCAAAATCTGCTTTGGGATTTTTGTCGTCAAAATCTACATTGTCGCATTTGTCTTCTTCTTTAGATGAGCACTGGAGTAGGATGGAATGTGCATTAGGTTACCACATGAACCTCAGGGGTGAAAGAATTCAGTAGTTCCTCAAATTTAAAAAAATGTAATATACATGAATTTTAGAGCTAAAGAATCGTCTGGCTCCTCAAAATTCTACATTACATTCACGCATGAATCTCAAAGCAAAATCTGCATTAAAATTTGTCCTCAAAATATGCATTGCCACATTTGCCCTCTTTTTAGATGAACATTGGATTGGGATGAAATCCGCATTGGGTTCAGCATATACACAGTAGTGCAAAGGATACATTTAGCTCCTTATTAGAACCAAGATAAAATGTGAAGTGGTAGAGTGTGATCATCTTAGAGAAACATAAATAAATTATGTTAATTGAGTTGTGATCATCTTACTTCTTTATGTTTCAATTCATTTTGATATAGAAATTAACACACTTACCTCATTTGATGCGATCAGTTGCATAGTTTAATTACACATGCTAATGGTTGAGCCCAATACTTCAGTCTTAGGTTAATTTTGTAATGATGATCACCTGCATATAGGGGGTTCTCACATGAATCTCAAAGTGAAACCTACATCATGATTTTTGGCTTCAAAATCTGCATTCTCACATTTGTCATCTTCTTTACATGAATACTGGATTGCGATGAAATATGCATTAGGATATCACATAAACCTCAGGGTGAAAGAATTATGTAGTTCCTCAAATGAAGGGAAAATGTAATACATATGAACCTCAGAGTGAAAGGATTGCCAGGTTCTTTAAAATCTACATTAGGTTCTCACATGAACCTCACAGTAAAATCTGCATTACACTGGATTGGAATGAAATTTGCATTAAGTTCAGCATAGTTTAATTGCAACTTAAACTAAATTCAAAGGATGCATCTGAAATTTTACATCTTAAATATATAAATTAAATAAGCGATCATCTTAGTGAAACATAAAGAAATGATGTTAATTGAGTTGTGATCATGTTACTTCTTTATGCTCGTGCTTATTCTAATATAAAAATTAATGCACGTACCTCATTAGGCAAGATCAGCTGCATAGTTTAATTGTCCATGCCAGTAGTTGAGCCCAATACTTCAATCTTGGGTTAATTTTCTGTTGTCGCGACCTGCATATAGGGGGGAAAAAACCGAAGGAGTATACACGAATCTTAAAGACAAAAGTATTGCGCGATTTTTGAAAGTATTAGGTTCTCAAAATTTGCATTATCACATTCGTCTTCTTCTTTAGCTGAACACCGAATTATGATGAAATCTGCATTAGGTTCTCACATGAACCTCACTTGCAAGTGTAATATCACAATTTTTCATGTAACATTTTACCCTCCTGCTAATAAAGTTTAAGTTATGGAAAATTGAATTAATGGGTTTACTTAAGTTGATAATCCTGAGGTGCGGGTATTTTTCTATGATAAAGCTCGAAAAACGGTGAACGGCGGTGCGACCGGATCCGGATTCCGACTTACGGATCCTCCAGAAAGGAGTTGTTAGGATCGCGGTAACCGGGATGTGCATCGAAATCCGTGCAAGTGATCGTGCATGCTTTTCGAGGAGATAAGGAATTATCTCTAAGGAATAAATAAATAAATAAACAATTAATTAGTTAAAGATTTAAATACCCGATGTGGTTTTTGACGGTACGTACCGAGAAACAGAATTTACTTCTCCCGAAAAAGAAACCCTAACCGGAGAGAAAAGAAAGAAAGAGGAAAAAAGGCGAAACCCTAACCGGAAGAAAAAGAGAAGAAAGAAGGAGAAAGCGGAGGGACCCGATTATCTCCGACGAACGTGCCGGAGTCGGGAGCGTGAACGGATCGCCTTCTCTGACGAATCGCGGTAAGCGATGTTTCTTTTCGGTTTTCGTTTCGTAGTTTTGTTGTCGTCATTTTGGTCTTGCCGTTCTTGTTACCTTTAACGCCGCCAAATGGTAGACTTAATATGATGCCAAAAGAATTTCAAGACACGTTGCGATCAACTTTCTATGTTGACATAACATATTGGAATGCTTGGCAATCAACGAGTAAAGCGTTATAGCTTATAGTAAGGCGTGACATCACG
Source organism: Tillandsia fasciculata (assembly GCA_029168755.2). Taxonomy (NCBI): domain Eukaryota; kingdom Viridiplantae; phylum Streptophyta; class Magnoliopsida; order Poales; family Bromeliaceae; genus Tillandsia; species Tillandsia fasciculata. The sequence continues at coordinate 19,252,165 of CM054947.1, read as the reverse complement.
TGGGCATCCGGATAAGGATTGGATTGCATTTCACGCTGCACACATTGAGAGGTGGTCTGAGAGGCTAGATCACATTGTTGATCAGCTCTCGGCTGCTGGTTAGGATCCACTGCAAGCGGCATCCATATACATGCAATGGTACTGGACGATTACGAGGAGATGGATATCTCGTCCAGTACAGCGTCCTCCGACGACTTTTCATCCTCGTGGGCATATAGAGAGGGCACTGGTATAATAATTTATATATCTAAATTTAACATGTTTTGTATATTTAATATAAATTTAATTTGTAAATTAAAATGCAGGCCGACACACTACGACAGATGGATGATACTATAGGCCAGTTATTGCATGATCGATCGTCGCGTGCGATCACATTCGAAACTCTTGCAGATATGCGCGAGAATATTCAAATGATACTGCAAAATGTACCAATATTGCATACTGTCAGAGTTTCAGTGGGACGAGGAGATTATGCTCACGCAACATCCTCGAGTTATCAGGTACCTTCATATTAGTATAAATTTCAAAATTAGTCTTCAAAATCAAATTAACTAACTATTTAGGTCCCATCAGGTGCCACGATCTCCATCTCCTCCCATTCAGCCCCCTACGACATTTTTCTCGACTTTAGAGTCGCTCCTGCTTCCTGTATCACGGGCATCTTTTGCTTTGACATATTCACGCCGTCGTCCCTCGTCATCATCGCCACAGGAGATCCAGCATATTGCTGAGTATGATGAGGGTGGTATTATCGAGGAGTTCGATCAGTTGGCAGCAGTCGAGCATCTTGATGATATACCGATTATGGAGCTTGTCGTTCCTCTTGGGCGAGGGCGTGGGCGAGGGCGTGGCCGAGCACGTCGAGGGCGAGGACGAGCTCAAAATTGAGTTTTAGCTCAATTTTGAATTTGATGTTGTATTATTGACATTTTTGTAATGTTCATTTTTAGTTGTTACTCAACTGTGATTTTTGAATGTTGTGAAACTTGTTGTTCATATGTTATGAATGTTGATTTCTAAATGTTGTTTGTCAACTATCATTGTTTGCAACTCATTGTACAAAATTTAAATTTTTTAACTTGATAAAAAATTTTGGATGCTACTATGGCTAAAGGTGCTGAATGAACGTTTATACTAAAGGCGCTAAATCATACAGCGCCTTTAGTGTTTATACTAAAGGCGCTGAATGATTCGGCGTTTTTAGCGTTTATACTAAAAGCACTGAATCATACAACGCCTTTAGTGTAATGCTAAAGGCGCTGAACACTGAATGATTCAGCGCCTTTAGCATTACACTAAAAGCGCTGAACAATTCATACATTGAAATACTAAAGACGAAATTGGCTAAGTCACATTGAAGACAGTGAATGGTTCACCGCCTTCAATATATACATTGAAGGCGGTGAATCATTCACCGTCTTCACAGCGTTTTTGTGAAGACAGTGAATCATTTACCATTTTTAGTATAACCGCTTAAAGCGGTGAATGATTTACCGCCTTCAACCCATTAATCCCCCGTGGCGCCCACGTGGCAAAAGTAGGATTAGTTTTACAAACAAAAAAATTTAGAGAATCATTTTGCAAATTTTGAAAGTTCAAAGAGTTATTTTTAAAAAAAGTCCTGTTGATAGTCTACAAAGAAGTCCAAGCAATCACTACATACATGCTGACTCTTTCGATTCGAGTACCTAGTCACAAACCACACTATGGGACAAAGGAAATTGTGAACAGCAAATTTCAAAGGATTGAACAAAAAAAATATACAGCAAATATAGCAAATTTCCGCTCGAATTTCTACCCAGCTTGCCAGCCTAAAACCGATAGGTATGAATGATGGTATTAGCGTGTGCAATTACAATTCAATATTCAGTTAACACAATTTCTCCTTCTCTGGCAAGGATATCAGTTTATCCTTAAAAAAGAGCTTTTCTTCCGGCATGAAAAAATAAATAAATTACCAGAAATTTCCAAGCAATTTAAATCGTGCCCCAATTATCCGAATCGTGCCTCAATTAACCGTGGTATATATAAGTCTCGCGTGTCCGTGTCGGACACTCCCGTGTCCGTGTCGAACTCTTGTGCGATGTGGACACTTTTTGGAAGCGCGTTCAATACGCATACAATTAAAAAAGTATATATATTTTTTAATTTTAATTTTTTTATGCATATATAATGTAAGATGATATATATTTTAGCTTTTTAATAAGTATATACAAATATTTTTTGAACAATATAAATAAATTATGTATAGTGGAGATTTTTTTTTCTTAAAATATATGAACTAACAGTGAAAAATTTTATAAACTTTCATTCGTATGAGAAATATAACAATATTTTACCAAAATTTATATTTTATATATAATAAATATATATTATTATATTAATAATATTATAATTTGTTATCTGTGTTCATGCTGTTTCGGTGTCTGTGTCCTAATTTTTTGAAAGTTGTCGAGTCACCGTGTCCGAGTCGTGTCGTGTCTCTAGTCCCGTGTCAGTGTCCATGACGCTTAGGTTAAAATACAACATAGCTAGTTAATTCGGATTCGATAAAAATTTGGTACGTCAAAAATTTGGTACGAATATGTAACACCCCGTACTTTTAAATATTTTGTTTGATGCCTTTTTCCTTAAGTTTGGACTTTTTTTATAAATATTAATAGTTTAGGGACCTGGCAGCATATTATTTTAATTAAATCCCTATGACCTATATGCATCCTTCTTTGATTAAAATTGATATCCCATTCGGCTTTCTCACCCTCTCTTCTTTGTGCCGCACGCATGCACGCACCCGCGCACGCAGGCTCACAGGATTTTCATTTTTCGTGCCGTCATCCGTCGTCGTCGCTGCAACCGCCCTCCTCAAGCACGATCAACATCTTTGCTTCGCCGTCGACGAAATCTCATCGTCGACGTTGTTATTTTTCGTTCTTGAAGAGGTCCATTTTACGTTCTTTATTCTTTTTTAATCTCTTTCATCAAATCTTGAGATCCTCCAATATTATTGCTCTTAGTTATGTGATTAGGTATTTAGTATTTATTTGTTAATTTGAATAAAAATCTTTAAAATCCGATTCGTTCCAATCTAAGGTTACTATGATTGTGTCATTATTGTACTCTGGATTTTTTCCAACGAGATTTAGTTGTGCAAATTCACTAAATTTTTCATGCTTTTCAAATTGCACACCAACTGTTCGACAAAACTCCTACGAGAAGGCATATATTGTTTTTGCTCCTAATTTCGATCCCATTTAATTTCTGGTTATGAACTAATGATTCAACATCTGAAAATCACATTCTTTTTGGCACTCGAAACCTTTGTTTAATAATTAACTTCTATTCTAGTTATCTTGTCCTTTTGATTAACTTAGACTTTAGACTTCAACCATTTTCTTGATTAATAATATAATTTTTATTTAGTTTGCATTCGAATCTTCTCCATGCTCAATCTCGACCGATTTGTTAGTATGTGTAATTTATATTGTTGACCTTTGTGTGCCTATCTGATTTGATCGTTTATTATTTTAGGCTTCGTTCATTAGATCGTTAATTTGTGTTTTGTATTTATTTTTTTAGTAGCTCATAGAGAAACCTAAAATTTTTATTTTAGGTTCCGGTGATTGACTCTCTGTGCATTCTCGACCGGATAGCTTCTTAGCTTAGAATCTACTTTTAAGATAAGCGACCGGACACTCGTTAGTTCTTTGCAATATAGTATATAAAAATATTTTGATTATAAGAAGATTTATATTTTGTAGATTTTAAAACTAAGGATTAAGCATATTATTACACATTCTGAAAATTGAGTTTTAAATTTGATGAACAGTTTCTTTTAGTAAAATATTTCTAAAATTGATAATTTATTTTGTAAATTAGTGACTGGATAAGTATTTTAAATTATAATGTCTCTTGGTATTCTGCTATACTAATGTTGGTCCTGTCGATTTGTACTCTGTTATAGAAGCTAGCTTCGTCTTTGTATTGCGCCTTTGGGTGCCTGTGCTTTTGAGCGCCTATGTTCTGTATATGCGCTTTTGAGTGCCTACACTTCGGGTGCCCCTATTTTGTTTTGCGCCTACAGGTGCCTCTGGATCTCGCCAACGGATCATTTTATATAGTTAGTTACCAAAGACTTATTTATTTTTAATTTTGGTTGATTGCCGAAAGAAAATTACTTTGTTTGTTAATAATCTCTATTTTCTGAAATTTTGCAAATGATAGACGAGTTGCTCAAATTAATTTATTTAAGAACTTTTGTTATTTATTTCGTTGTATGCTTAATCCGACTAATATTGTGTATGGTTGCTTACCCAGGTATCGAGACTATTTTACCGGGCGGGGACGGGTCCGAGTGAATGCTAGACGTAGTTGTCGTCGAGTCGTTCTTTTTATTTTGTTCATATTTAGTGTAGTTAGATGTATTTAATTAGACTTATTATCTAGCATTTAATTTATTCGTTTCTGCTTCGTTGTTAATTATGGAATCTGTTAAACCAAATGTCCCTTTAGTATTTTTGTTGTAGACCTTAGTTTTTCAGTCGTAACAATTAGTTTGATTCTGATCTTAATTTTGTTATTGCCTAATAAATCTAGTTTTTTGAATTTGATAATATTCTGTGTGATCATTGTTATGTGTGTTCTCTGTTTGATTTTGTAGCCTTACGTATTTTCTTATCTAGCAAGTACGCGGCGTTTGTTACGCTTCGGGTTCGGGGCGTGACAGAAATTGTGGTATTAGAGCTATAGGTTTAAGATTTTCTAGGATTATTAAGGTGTTGATATGTGAGAGCTTTAGTACGTGTGAGGATGGGTAGATGTATGCTTATGTTTGACTCTGTTTCATCCTTCATTATTTTTTTCGTTAATATTCTTTATTTATATGCCTTATGATCTTCTCTTTGTTAAGATCGTGCGTCAGACTCGCCGTACGCACACCAATAATGAGCAATCCAGAAACCCACCTATTGTCGGACCCGGAGATGCAGATTTGAACGCCACACTTGCTTCGCTTCTTAATGCGACATCCGCGGCAACGGTTCCGCCTCAAACCACTGTCCCAACTACTGTTCCACCTCCGCCATCGACTACTCTTCCCAGTTACATTCCGTCGGTGCCGCAAACTGCTATTCCAACCTATTCCGCTCCCTTACCTCAGCCGATTGCTCCAGCAACCCACTTACAGCCGAGCACCACGATGGATCCCCTGGTTGCCACATTGATACAAGCTGTTGTGGGATTGGTTCAAACTCAGCAACAAAATTAATAGCATAATCCATCTACTAGTACCCCTGAGTCGAGTTCCAGAGTTCGAGAAAGGAGAATTAACGAGTTTAAGAAATCTGCTCCCCTACCTTTTTCAGGGACTATCAATCAAGACAAAGCGGAAACTTGGATTAAAGAGATGAAAAAGGCATTTATGGCTATGCACTGCACTGATGAAGAGAAGGTCAGATTCGGGACATTCATGCTTCAGGGCAGAGCAAATAATTGGCGGGAAAGTGAGTTAAGAACCCGCAGTAATGATTTGAGAGCTCTTTCTTGGAAGGATTTCCGAACGGCGTTCTATGCGAAGTATTTTCCGAGGAGCAAGCTCCGCCAGCTTGAGTGGCAATTTCTGGATCTGAAGCAAGGTTCGATGTCTGTAAAGGAATACGAGGCCGAGTTTGACCGACCATCCCAATTCACTCTAAAATTGGTGGGTGATGATGAGTTGCGGGCCAAAAGTGTAAAGTACCGGATTTTCGGCACATAACTAAATGCAAATAAAAATGGTATGAAATACTATTGTTATGAAAGTTAGGGAAGTAAAGAATATTTGGAAGCGAGTTGGGCCCAAATCGGGATAAAATAAGGAGATCTGGAATTTTATTGGAGAAGGGGGGCCCAGATTTTTAGTGGAAAATTCGCAGTGTTGGAAAATTCCGAGAAAATTACGGGAGCCCCGTAAATATGTTTTAAGGCCACAGAAAAAGTTTCGCGTTGATCGGATGCCGGATAGTGAGAACGGGCTCCGCCAACAGTGTCGAAAAATTTCGAGAAAATTACGGGAGCTCCGTAATTATGTTTTAAGGTCACAGTAAAAATTTCGTGTCGATCGGATACCCGAATTGCGAGAACGGGGTCCGCCAATGATTCTGGATACAGCGAGATTTTTGGGGACCCAAAAATGGCCCAAACTGAAAATTTAAAATTTTTTGTGGTAAATTAAGCTGAAACGAAGCCGCCTGTCAAATTTGGACTGAAACGGGCGAGAAACGGACAGAAAACGGAGCGAAAACGAATAAAATATGCGCGCTCGACCGGTGGGGCGCCACGTGGCAGCGCCCCACTGGCTGCTGCGGGTCGCAGCAGGCCCGCGTGGCACCTGGGGAAAGAAAACCGAATTTGAAATTCGATTTTCTTCTTTGGCACGCGTTCCGCAAGCAAGGGAGTGGACCGCCACATGGCAGTTCCCCATTGGGGGGCTCTGTGGACCGGGTCCACGGAACCCCTTCTTCTTCTCTTCTCTTTATTTTCCCTTCTCCCCGCCCGCGCACACCCTCTCTTCCTCCCTTTTCTTCTCCACCCGAGCAGTAGAGAGAGAAAGAGAGAGAGAGAGAGAGAGAGGCAGGAGGTTTCGTGGTGTGCGGCGACACGCCGTGGATCCCGTGGAACGTGCAAGGTGTTTTAAAAAGCCGGATGGGCGGCGCGGCGCTGTCGAGGTAAGTCCCGCGTATTATTTTTGCGTTATTTTTGGCACAGTTTTGAGGTTTCCTTTCGAATTTTGGATTTGACCCCATGCCCACGTGCGTGTTAGGGACCGTGTATATTGTGCCGTTTTGCTGCGCGGACTGTCGGGGGCGTTTTGACGCGCCTCGTTTTGCGTGCAAGTTGTGAAAAAATGCACCGTTTTGCGTGCAACCCTATAGTTAAGCGGCACCGTTTTGCGTGCAGATTTGAGGTACGTGCTCCGTTTCGGGTGCAATTTGTGTTATCGCGCATCGTTTTGCGTGCAGTCTCTAATAATATACATCATTTTTCGTGCAGGGCTAGAAAAACGTGCACCGTTTTGCGTGCCAATCCGAGGTACGTGCTCCGTTTCGGGTGCAATTTGTGTTATCGCGCACCGTTTTGCGTGCAGTCTCTAATAATATACATCGTTTTTCGTGCAGGGCTAGAAAAACGTGCACCGTTTTGCGTACAATCCTACAGTTAAGTGTGCACCGTTTTGCGTGCAGATTTGAGGTACGTGCACCGTTTTGCGTGCAGATTGATTTAACGCGCACCATTTTGCGTGCAGACTGAAATGACGCGCACCGTTTTGCGTGTGGGTTTTAATAACTTGCATCGTTTTGCGTGCAGGTTTGGAGGACGTGCACCATTTTGCGTGCGGACTCGAGGGATGCGCACCGTTTTGCGTGCAAACTCGAGGGGACAAGAGGAATCGCGCGGAGACCAATTGCAAGTGTCTACAAGCAATTGGGTACACCACAAGGTGGGAGATTCTGCCGAAATTGGGTGACCTCTCCCCTTGCTCCTTTGCTTTTCGATTTCGAAGCATGATAGTAGCCTGTTAGAGGCATTAGGTTATCATGATTAGGATCACCTATGTAAATGGATACAGATGAAAGTGCAACTGTTGGTTGCCAATGACAGATGATAAATGTGCATGTGTAGAGGAATTCAGAAGAAAAGTGACATTTATGATTTATCCAAAATAGGGGATAAACGTGTATGTGTAGATGGACACCGATGAAAAGTGCAACTGTTGGTTGCAAAAAGAAGATAATTAATTTGCATGTGTAAAAGGACTTAGGAGAAAGATGCAAATTCTTGATTTATCTAAATAGATGATCATTGCATGCGTAGAGGATAAATATTATTTTATGATGGATATGAAAATAACTACATGCGTAAAAGTAGATAATCATGTTATGATTGTGATCATGTTAGGGTATAACCTTAGGAATCATGTGACATTAAGGAAAAGGACATGTTGGTAGTAAGACTAGGAGATAACCTAGTATAGGGGTTTTGACGAGTGACATCAACTTAGGAGTTATCCTAGGATTGGACGAGTGGCATTGTCTTAGGGGATAACCTAAGGACGCTGGATAGAGTGATCAACATAGAGTCAAGGAACTCTAGGATGAGTATGACATGGAACTTAGGTAAAGGGAACCTAAGGTGAATTAGTGATCAACATAGAGTCAAGGAACTCTAGGATGAGTATGACATGGAACTTAGGTAAAGGGAACCTAAGGTGATCCAGAGGAGTTTAAACTCACAGACAGGAAATTAGAGTCAGTGTAACTCTAAGATAAAAGTGGAACAGGGGATTAGAGTCAGCGTAACTCTAAGATAAAAGTGGAACAGAAAATTAGAGTCAGTGTAACTCTAAGTTAAAAGTGGAACAGAAAAATAGAGTTAAGTTAACTCTAGGATTCAGTGAGGAATCAAGAAAGTGGGATAAGATCCCAAGGTTAAAGAATTAAATAAATATAACCCTAGAAAGTCATAGGGTGTCTGGGCAAATGGACAATAACTTTAACTTCAATTTAAGTTAAATAAATGAAGGTGAAATGTTTAAGAGTCCAGGAGACTCTCTAGTTATCCTTATGGCGAGACCTAGGATAAGAGGTAAATTGATGTAAAAAGGCAAAGTTTAAAAGCAAGCTAAAAGTGACTAAAAAGCATAAAGAGAATGTAAATGGCGCCTTCGAATTTGAGACTCGTCAAGTGGAGCAGGACTCCCTGGGCAGTGACCCGTCGGACGAGGTACTTTCGAAAGGCTTAAAGTGAAAGCAAAGAGCTAAATGCTCAAAGGAAAGAGAAAGAGATTTGGAGCTATAAGCTCGAATAAGAAAGAAAAGCAAGTGTTCTAAGGCAAAGAGGCTAAGAACTAAAGTAAAAAGAGAAAGAAAAAGAAAAGAAAGAAAATATAAAGATAAAACGGGCGGACCTACGGTGAGAAACGCGGCCCATGTTGGAGTTGCAGGCAGTGCCCTCTCCCGGGTAGAGACCCATTCGGGACGTTTCTTCCGTAGGACGGGGTAACACTTGCGGGTGTTATCGGCAACCTTAGAAATCTTATCTTATGGTAGCAGGACTACCGGGCTGGGGCCCGTTGGATAAGAATTTCTGAGGGTTAACTTGAACTAAAGTACCAGAATTTAAAGAATAAAGAGAAATTAGAGTGGCCTAGGTGGCCGGGTTAGTTGAACCCTGTATATAGCGGCATAGTGGCCGAGTTGGTGCTTAGTAGCCTAGCATGGCTAGACAGAGTAGTGCTGGGTCGATGAGTATACACAGATAGTGTAGTGACCTATTATATTGTAGCCTAGTATGGCTAGACAGTGTTGTGCTGGGTTGATGAGTCTATACAGATAGTGATATATTATTTTGTATAGCTGCATTTGATGTTGAGGATTTTAGTTTCCTAGCACTCTATTATTATTGCTTCCATTGGACCAAGTGGTGTAGAACACTTTTTCTCGGTGGTTGAACCCACTGGGAACTCTGTCGTAGTTCTCACACCCCTTGGGTGACCTCCCCACAGGTTCAGGTATGGATACAGCGGTCGAGACGGTTCAGGTGCAGACGGCGAGGCATACGACAGGGGCAAGGGCCCAGCAGCATAGTGACCTAGAGGGTCTAGCAGAGGTATCCCTTTTTATATATTTCTTGAGTGAACTTTGTATGGTGAGGAATTATGTAAAAGAATTGTAATAATTTTATTTGCAAGTTCAGAAATGTAAAGTGTAATAAATTTAATTCATGGTTCACTCTTGTATGCTTTCATTTTCGCTTAAACTGGTTGTTTATTAAATGAAAGTTTAAATTTGTAGTGATTTTTAGTACTCTGATATTGAGCTTCCGCATACACTTGTTGTGTTATTATGGATGTTACCGTTCCTTTCGGGTAGTGAAAGGTCATACCCGATTGGCGGGTCTGTTGGCGTGCCCGAACCGTACAAATTGGCGGACTCGGGGCGTGACAAAAAGATTTGAGGAAGGATTGAACTGACATATTCGGACTGGCTTGGCACCGCTGTACATAGAGACATATGAGGTCGTGTCCAGAGCGAAATCCTTAGATTTAGTATGGAGGCAGACTCGAGAGGAGCGAAATGCAAATCAGAAGAAGAGGAACAGAGACAACTTTAGAAAAGGAGATCGGAATACAAAAAGGTCGGATAGACCTAATGATTTTGGGAAGCCACGTAGTACATCTACTCCTCGTGGACTACCAAATTGGACTAGAAACCGAAATGCTCAGTTTGTGGCGGATCACATAAGGATGCTAATTACCGATGTGTCACTGGAGGTTGCTTCAGATGTGGTGACCTGAACCACCGGATAGCTTAGTGCCCTCTGTCCAGCATTGACTCAAATGTCAGACGTAAGCCTCAAGAGACATCGACTGCTCCAACTAGTCGCGAACGTGCTCCTCCTACCGGTCAATCGCAAGGTGGAAGGCCTCGAACACAGGGTCGCGTACAAGCTCCAGTAGGATATCTAGGCATCCGACCGTGGTCTCAGGTATTCTGCTCGTAGCCTCCGCTTTTGCTCATGTTCTTTTTTATTCTAGAGCCACACATTCTTTTGTATCTTCTATTTTTGTTCAAAAGTATTCATTACCCTCAGAATCTTTGGATTATATTTTATGTGTTGGTACGCCTTTGGGGGAGAAGTTAGTGATTGATCGGATTTGTAGGAGTATGGTTAAGGTGGGCAATAATGCTTTGCCGGCAAACCTCCATGTTATGGACATGCAAGACTTTGATGTGATTTTGAAGATGGATTGGCTGTCGTCCCATTTTGCTACTCTAAATTGTCGGGAGAAGCGGGTGGATTTCAACATTCCTGGGGAGGCAGACTTTGCTTTTCTCGAGAGTGGAGCTTACACCCCACTTCGATCATTTCTTCATTGCAAGCTACGCGCCTCCTAAGGAGTGGTTGTGCTAGATTTGTGGCCTTGATGAAAGATCTGAATTCAAACACTCCGAGATTAGAAGACATCCCAATAGCGAATTGTCCGCGATCTTGAATGACTCATCTCGCGCGGTTCCTCTTTTTTGGGATTTCCGTGGGATGGTATTCACGATTCAGATGAATATTTATATGTGGATGGGTGTATGTGGGTACCAGGTATTGCGGATCCATGACTTCCAATAGACGCAATAATCTATTGTTAATTACCCCCATGTGATTGGGGCACCTTCGATTAAGAGACTTTTGCGGGGAGGATAGAATGTATCCTAATGATTGGCCAAATCCTAAGTATATGCGTTAGGATTCAGCTGGGTTTGAAATTGACTTGATCCCGATTATATGTGTTGAGAACTAGTCGAGATTAAACTCTAATTATATGCGTTAGAGTTTAATTGGGTTCAATTGGCTCTAAGTATATGTATTAGAGTCCAATTATATTTGATTTCACATTTGGCGTATGTTCCAAACTGAAGGTATGACCAAACCTCAAGGATATGTATTGAGGTGGGTCGGATTTGATGCTACTCGAAAGTATAAGGTGGCTAAGTCCTATATATGTATTAGGATTGGCCAAGTTTGATATGTTTTTTTACTCTAGTTATATGTGCTAGAGTAAAAGGTTGACTAACCCTAAGTATATGTATTAGGATTAGTTGAGTTGATTTGGTTTCTACTCTTTTAGATATATGTGCTAGAGTAAAAGGTTAACTACACCCTAAGTATGTGTATTAGGGTTAGTTGGGTTGGTTTGGATGAACTCTAAGTATATGTGTTGGAGCTCGATCGAATTGGATTTGGCTAAATTCTAAGCATATGATTTAGAATCTAATCGGTTTGAATATAATTTTGCCTTAATTATATGTGTTAAGGCGATGAGATTGAATGGGTTTTGGGTTTTATTTATGGATTGAATGGGTTTTGGATTTTTTATTTGTGGATCGAATGGGTTTTGGGTTTTTTTTTTTTATTTGTGGATCAAATGGATTTTGGGTTTTTATTTTATTTTATTTTATTTTATTTTATTTTATTTGTGGATCAAATGGGTTTTGGGTTTTTTTTTTTTTTTTATTTGTGGATCAAATGGGTTTTGAGTTTTTTATTTGTGGACTCAGCTTATATTATATATGGACTGGATTTGGGGCAGTATGTGGACTGAGCCTATGTCATACGTGGATTGGATTCAGTGCCCATATATGGACTGGGCGCGTTATTTATTAGGTCTCTTGGACTTAGGCTCCAAGTTGATTAGATCCCATTTGAATCTTGTTTTAAATCGACTCTGAATTCAAAGAAATTTCTGTTTGTTTCGATATTCCATTTTATTTTATTTTATTTGGGGTCCGAAAAAAATCCCCTAATCTTATCTTGGGGTTCGAAGAAATTCCTTTTTTTTTTTAAATAATTTGGAGTCTTATTTTGATTTGGGATCCGAAAAAAATCCCCTTTTTTAAAAAAAATAATTTGGGATTCGAAGCAATCCCTTTTATCTTGTAATTTGATCTGGGATCCGAAGAAATCCCCTTTTCAAAAAATAATTTGGGATCCGAAGCAATCCCTTTTATCTTATAATTTGATTTGGGATCCGAAAAAATTCCTTTTTTAAAAAAATAATTTGGAATCCGAAGCAATCCTTTTTATCTTATAATTTGATTTGGGATCCGAAAAAAATCCTTTATAAAAAAAAATAATTTCGGATCCGAAGCAATCCCTTTTATCTTATAATTTGATTTGGGATCCGAAGAAATCTTTTTTAAAAAAAATAATTTAGGATCCGAAGCAATCCCTTTTATCTTATATTTTGATTTGGGATCCGAAGAAATCCCTTTTTTGACTGAACCTAAATCCGGATGTCCGAAGAAATCACCCGAACGGGTTTGAATGAGCCTAAAGTTAAGGTGTCCGAAGAAATCACCCGAACCGGCTTTATTTTTCTTTCCTATTTTTGGATGTCCGAAGAAATCATCCGAACCGGTTTGAATGAGCCTAAAGTTAAGGTGTCCGAAGAAATCACCCGAACCGGCTTTATTTTTTTATTTTTTTTTTATTTTTTTATTTTTTTTTTTTTTTTTTTATTGAACCTAAGTCCGGATGTCTGAAGAAATCATCCGAACAAGTTTGAATGAGCCTAAAGTTAAGGTGTCCGAAGAAATCACATGAACCGGCTTTATTTTTTTTTTCTTTCCTTTTTTTTTATTGAACCTAAGTCCGAATGTCCGAAGAAATCATCCGAACCGGTTTGAATTTCCTTTTTTTTTTTATTGAACCTAAGTCCGGATGTCCGAAGAAATCATCCGAACCGGTTTGAATGAGCCTAAAGTTAAGGTGTCCGAAGAAATCACCCAAACCGGCTTTATTTTTCTTTTCCTTTTTTTTTGAACCTAAGTCCGGATGTCTGAAGAAATCATCCGAACCGGTTTTGGAACGAGCCGAAAGTTAAGGTGTCCGAAGAAATCACCCGAACCGGATTTATTTTTTCTTTCTTTTTTTTTTTTATTTAACTTAAGTCCGGATGTCCGAAGAAATCATCCGAACCGGTTTTGGAACGAGCCTAAAGTTGGGGTGTCCGAAGAAATCATCCCAACCGGCTTTATTAAATTTTTCTTTAAAAAAAACGAGAAGGTTTTTGGTAAAATATATATATATTTTTTTTTATTATTACCTGAGAGAGTACGCCTGAGAAGATACGATACGGTCGGAGATGGTGAGGTGGTGAGGAAGTCGAAGGTACGAGAATTGAAGCTGTCCGAACGTAATTGGGGAACGTAATTGGGGAATTGGAAACGTACGTTGTGTTGGAGAATTGGGGAGGGGAATTGGAAACGTACGATGTGTTGGAGAATTGGAGAGGTTGCTATTTTTTGTGGGAGAATTGGAGAGGTTGTTATTTTTTTGTGGGATATTGCGTTGTGGTATATGTGGTGGAATCTGAGAGGTTTTGGTGGGATTACGTTGTTCTCCTTCAAACAAAAAAAATCATCATATCCCCTTCTTCTTTCTATTTTTTTCTATTTATATTGGGGAGTGGGAGATTTTTTTTTTTCTATTTATATTGGGGAGTGGGAGAGATGTTGCATGGGTTTGTTGGGATTTGTTACGGGATTGGCGAGAAAATGTGGGTTTGTTGAAGTAACGACATGCGTGGGGAATGTAGGTTCGTTGAGGAAAATACGTGATTCAAATTTGAATACGTTGGAAAATCGTTATATTCAAATTTCAAATTTCAAATTTTAGAATTGAATATGTTCGAATTTTAAAATTAAAAGGTTATGTTCAAATTTCAATATTGCGGGAATATGGTTATATTTAAATTTTAAATTTTAAATTTCAAAATTGAACGGTTATATTCAAAATTGAGGGAGTATTGTTATGCTCAAATTTTAAATTTCAAATTTCAAATTTCAAAATTGAATATGTTCGAATTTTAAAATTGATCGATCATGTTCAAATTTCAATGTGTTCAAATTTCAAAATTGAACGGTTATGTTCAAATTTGAGGAAGTATGGTTGTATTTAAATTTCAAATTTCAAATTTCAAAATTGAATATGTTCAAATTTCAAAATTGAACGGTTGTGTTCAAATTTGAGGAAGTATGATTGTATTTAAATTTCAAATTTTAAATTTCAAAATTGAACGGTTATGTTCAAATTTGAGGAAGTATGGTTGTATTTAAATTTCAAATTTTAAATTTCAAAATTGGATATGTTTAAATTTCAAAATTGAACGGTTATGTTTAAATTTGAGGTAATATGGTTGTATTTAAATTTCGAATTTCAAATTTCAAAATTGAATCTGTTCAAATTTTAAAATTGAACGGTTGTGTTCAAATTTGAGGAAGTATGGTTGTATTTAAATTTTAATCTTCAAATTTCGAAATTGAATATGTTCAAATTTCAAAATTGAACGGTTAACGAACGAGGGAATTTGCTCGGATTCAAAAGTTCAAAACAGGATATAGGCAAGTTTGGGTAAGTCAAATGAAAGATATTTTAAAATATGGTTGAAGATTTAGATAAGTGTGTTTGAGATAATTGACCCATGAGAAATTTCGGTTGGATTCAAAATTTAAATTTGGATACAGGTGGCGTTTGAGAGATATTTTAAAATTTGGTTGAAAATTTGAATTTCGAATGAAATATGAGTTTGGATAAGCCTGTTGAGAGATGTTTTGAAATTTGGTTGAAAATTCAAAATTCAAAATTCAAAATTCAATTTGAACATAATTTTTCAAATTGAATCTTTAAACAAGAAGTTGACTATAATGTAAGTCCCACTGGGCAGAAAAATAGGATCCGACTTGTAGTGGCCCTAGTTCCCATGCAGTGTTTTTCCGATGGATCCACTGTTAGAACACCTAGTATTGGTGTCCCTGGCCCACAGTGCATCAATTGGGTGCTATTGGTGGACCCTGTGTGCTTTATTTTACTGTTTTGGCCTTCGGCTGGGTTTGCCGAAGTTTCTGAAAAGATTTAGGCCAAACAGAGGTCGTAGATGGATTCAGCACGGAAAAACGCTTGAAATCGACTATTTATTTGCTTAATTTGGAGTCCGGATGCCCAAAAACGGACACCCGGAAGTTTTTAGTGGAAAATGGTGCATGGGAGGGGCCGTAGACCGCCGGGATGCCACGTGGCAGGCTCTGATTGGCCGGTCTGCGATGCGCGGTCCACAGAGCAGCGCGGCGGGGTGCACAGACCCGGCGCACGGACACGTGGCGCCGCCTGACTGGCGGGCTCAGGGCGCGCGGTCTACTGGAGGTGCGCGGCGGTGCATGGTCCAGGCGGGTGCCAGGTGGCAGCCCCGGGTTGGTCGGTGCACGCTGCGCGGTCCACGGAATTGCTGGGGAAGGCGTGGACCGGGTGCAGGGGACACGTGTCACCTCCTCATTGGAGGGTGCTGTGCTCGCGGTGCACGGAATGCGCGCGGTCGGTGCCTCGGGAACCGTGCGCACGTGCGACCCACGTCGCGCGACAGGGCGCACGTCGCGCGGTCGGCGGGTCAGCCGGGGACACGTGGCGCCCGCTCATTGGCGGGCGCTACCGCCTTACTGTGCCCGGGGAGCGGACACGTGGCGGGCGGTGAGTGGCCCTCTTCGGTGTTCGCTGTTCGGGCGACACGTGGCGGCTTCCGAGGCGGGTCGGACGGATCTGGGATCCCGTCCGACAGCGTGTATCGGGCCGGGCCGCACTGTGCGCGCCCGAAAGTTTTGGGCCGGGCCGCACTGTGCGCGCCCGAAAACTTTCGGGCGCCCGAAAGTTGGGCCCGAGCCCAATAAGACTTGCTTTTTTGGGCTTTTCTTTTGAAGCCTATAAATAGGCTGTCTTGGGCTGGCATTTACACTCTTTTTCAGAAGGATTTAGCTCGAGAGTTCTTCATGAAAAATCCTCCTCTCCCTCTTGGCTAACTCCTGGTGAAGTTTTAGGAAATCTGGAAGCCGTGACGACTGTGTTTTCTACCTCGTGGTGCGGAGCGACGTTCTACAGTGTGAGGCCCATTACCGTCGCATTTTCTTCCGGGAGACCTACAGAGCTACCCCGACATCCGATTTCTGCGATTTTTGCGGCGTTGGTTTCACGAGAGGTAAATCTTCGACTTTCGTGTTGAGTGTTTTGTCCAGATTTGGGTTTTTGGCACGGATTTCGAGACATTACTGAGCCGCTGTTTTGTTGCAAGATTTCTGGACAGCACCCACTTCGCGGATTTTTATCTCCTCATCCGGACATCAGAATTCGACGATTCAAGAGCCTATCGACATCTACACTTCGCGAGGATCGTCGTGATATTTTTATTGGGATTTTAGAAAATTTATTTTCAGGTGAAATTTTCGTGTGAACAGGAACTATGCTTGCAGATTTTTGGAATAGTGATTTTATGTATGATTTGGTTGTAATTGTGAGTTGTTGTTGTACCCAGGACATTGTAAGCACCACTATGGTGCTCTTTGCTTAGTGGACTCGGAGTTTTATCAGTTTCAAGGCGTGTTATCTGTATCATCCTGGACAGTTAGCGTGTTCAGGTGGGTGATTCTGCTTGCAATAACTTTGGACTGCTCTCTAAATTCTGCAATTAAAAGGCATACATGATAGTATTGGGACAATATAAACTGTGCAAACTGTATGGTAGTACCAACTGTTAATAATTGCTAAAAATTGATAATCTTTTGGAACTATTGCATCATATGAACCACAAATTGGAGAAAGACTTGACTTAGCACATCTATTAGACATTGTATGTCATCCTCAGACAGCTACTATTGGATTTATGCCTTTGCTGTAGTTCTCCCATGTCATTGATACTTTTGTCACCTTGAGACATAGTGGTTTTCCCCTGAGTTGTGGGTTGGTAGGTTTAGTAGCTTTGGATGCATTGTACTCGTGTCTGGGGACCGAGTAGAGTTGGCAGCAGTCTATAGTTATTCATCATTCGAGTTAGTGATATGTGGGACTGGGATCTTTGGGTGATGATCATAGCGACAGTGTGGACCCTCTTTTAGTGAGTGAGTCAGGGATTGGATTATAGCCTGCAGGAGCCATTCTTGAGATCGACAGAGATGCGCAGTTACTTTGCTCGGTGGGGTCGCTACCCACGAGTGCCACTCCGGAGTTGGGCTTGCTACTTCTTTCGCGGCTTGTCGATGTTGGTGTCCCCCTGACTGAGCCAGTTTTGGCAGTCATGGACATCGTCCCTCTGGCTGAGCCAGTTTTGGCAGCTATGGACGTACCTACAGCAGTAGGTAGGCGCAGGTTTGACTGGACCGTTTGGCAGTCAGTTTGGATTGGGTTATGAGTCGAGTACCAGTAGGGACATATTGGTCTTCGATCCTTTTTCCTTGAGCATATAGTTAGGGGCATAGTAGCAGTAGATGTTTTACTTTCCTGCTTTCTTTACTGCATTTCCTTTTGTTACTTTATGCCCTTGTAGACTTAGTGGGCAGGCCGTCGGGCTTGTTGGCGGCACCCACTGAGGACTACTGTGGGAGGTAGTTCTCACACCCGTCGTGGTGTCTTTTCCCCAGGGACTTCAGCTCCAGTTCCTGCGGTGCCCGTTGCTGATCCATCCCCTTCAGACCGAGGTAAGGGAATCGCGAGGTAGATCTTTTCCCTTTCAGCAGCAGAGTGTGGTAGAGGTACCCGATACACTTTTGGTTGTGTTTTACTTTTTGGTTTGAGAGACCATGTAGTGAGGTATCGAGTTGTACTCTTCTGTTTTCTTTTGAGAGACTCCTGTATTTTGAGTGAGGACTTTATGTATATATTGTGGGACAGCTTTACTTCTTATATATTTGTTAGTTTTATGTTTACAGCTCTGATATCTGTTAGTTTAGATACTTACTTGCAGGTTAGACGCTACGTCTCTACGGGACTTCCTGTAGGGGCGGCGGATCTGTTGGCGAGCCGGGGTACAGTTCCGACCCCGGGGCGTGACAGATTAGAGTGGTATCAGAGCCTAGGATGTAGGTCTTTGGGGACTTAGGAACCCTAGGCTTATGGTTTAACCCTAGGATGACCCACGTGAGAGCCGAGACTTTTAGCGAAAGTCTTGATTGGGTATTTAAACTCTCCCGAGAGGATAGGGACGAGTGATAGACATGTTTTCCTTTTGTAGCGACTATGTTGGCTGCAGACAACATAGTGCTTCGGGAAGGGGGACATGCCTTTTGACTTTCGCTAGATTGGGTCGAGTGTTGCTTCTGGTTCTGATTGTTTGTTTTGTCCCTCAGGTGGGGATGCCTCCTCGACGTTCCATGGTGACGCGTTCGCAGCCTTCATCCTCAGAGCCCGAGCAGGAGGACTCGGGGCGAGGACCTCAGGCTGAGATTCAGGAGCTCCGTGCCCAGATGGCACAGATGGCTGAGGCGGCTAGACGCCAGGAGGAGGCAGTGGCACGGCTGACACTCTTATTGGAGCAGAGAGCACAGCCGGCAGTGGTACCCCCTGAGGCTTCGCCGGTGCCTTCTTCCCCTGCTGAGGCACCCCCTGTGGCGCAGACTGCACCGGCGGTTCCTGCTGTGCCGGTTTCGAGTAGGCCACCCGCCGGGGCGACGGGAGCGTTGACTGAGGCAGAGCAGCGGGAGGTTGTTGATTTGCTGATGAGGCTTCGGCGGTTCGATCCGCCCCGCTTTTCAGGCATGGATGCTGAGCCTTGGGCAGCCGAGACTTGGATTACCACCTTGGAGCGCCACTTTGAGAGCCTATTTGTGGATGATAGGTATCGGGTCTTTCTGGCTACCCATTTTTCTGGAGAGCAACGCCGAGGCGTGGTGGCGGCGTGTGCGCCCCGCTGGTCCAACGGGGACGCAGCCTCTTCCCTGGACCGAGTTCCGAAGCTTGTTGCTGGGAGCCTTCTTTCCGGAGAGTGTCCGCCAGCGGCTGGAGGAGCGTTTGAAGAATCTCCGCCAGGGAGATAGACCGGTGCAGATGTACATCGCCGAGTTCAACCAGCTTTTGGCTTGTGTACCACATGTGGCCAGGGACGAGAGCCATCGTGTTTACATGTTCGAGAGAGGACTTCGTCGTGACATCTATCAGTTTGTCCGCTCCCGTAGACTGCAGACCGTGGAGGCCTCGATGGAGCAGGCCTTGTATGTGGAGAGTGGAGAGGCCGTGATGGATGAGGTGTCTCCCATCCCTGTAGCGACTTCTGGGGCGAAGCGCCCGGCTCCCGCGGAGGAGGGGCAGTCTAGCAGGCAGGGACCCCCGAGACCCCGCGTTTCCATCCTCAGGGCCGGGGGCATCAGGGACGCCAGAGATCGGGGGCGTCTCGACAGGCACAGCAGCAGCAGCAGCAGCAGCGTCGACCCCCGCGACAGCAGCAGCCCCCACAGCAGTCTTCTCGACAGCAGCGCTCAGATCGGTGTGTTATTTGTCGGGGCCCTCATCCGCCGACTCAGTGCCCGCAGAGACAGGGCCGGTGTTTTCGATGTGGGGAGGCCGGCCATATTGCTAGTGCTTGTCCCAGGGCCGGCCATCCAGCTCCTTCTTCTGCATCAGCACCGACCGTTCCTTACCAGCCGGCCGGACCTTCTGCAGCCTACAGCAGGCCAGATTTCGCTTCTTCTTCTTCTCGACAGCCAGAGCGACGTCCCCCGGCACCGAGCGGTCGTGTGTATGCCGCTCAGATTGAGGATGCTTTCGCAGCAGAGCAGGTCGTCGCAGGTATTGTTCTGATTTCTTCAGTCCGTGCTCGGGCTCTTTTCGATACCGGTGCTTCTCATTCATTCATTAGTAGATCATTCGCATCCTTGCATGGTTTAGCGGTAGCTTCTTTATCATCTGCATTAGAGGTTGAGATACCGGGTCATGTTCTTCATGTTGAGGAGTGCTGTAGAGATTGCCCCATTCAGTTGGGATCCTGGATTCTGCCGGCCGACTTGCTTGTCTTGCGACAGCTCCAGGATTTTGATGTTGTTCTGGGTATGGATTGGTTGTCGAGATATTATGTTACCATTGATTGCCGCGATAGGACTGTTACTCTTCGTGAGCCGGGGCAGGAGGTGTTCGTCTTCCAGGGCTGTCAGAGCTCCTTGTTCGCCTTGACTATTTCTTCAGCGAGGGCCAGGCGGTTGATGAGTAGAGGATGCACTGCATTTCTGGCGACGATGGTAGAGGTGCCTACGGCGGCACGGGGACTCGAGGATATTCCAGTGGTCCGCGAGTTTCCCGATGTGTTTCCCCCAGAGCTGTCGACCATGCCGCCAGAGAGGGAGATTGAGTTCGTGATTGATGTGGTACCCGGAACCGCACCAATCTCGAAGGCACCTTACAGGATGGCGCCAGCCGAGCTGAGAGAGTTGAAGGCCCAGCTACAGGATCTTTTGGACAGAGGCTTCATTCGGCCCAGTGTTTCGCCGTGGGGAGCGCCTGTTTTGTTCGTGAAGAAGAAGGATGGGACACTTCGCTTATGTGTGGATTACCGGGAATTGAACAAAGTGACCATCCGGAATAAGTATCCTCTACCACGGATTGATGATTTGTTTGATCAGCTACAGGGAGCCTCCGTGTTTTCGAAGATTGATCTCCAGTCCGGTTACCACCAGCTGAGGGTGAGGGCCGAGGACATTCCCAAGACGGCGTTCAGATCCCGGTATGGACATTACGAGTTTACGGTTATGCCGTTCGGCTTGACCAACGCCCCAGCTGCATTCATGGATCTGATGAACCGGGTTTTTCAGCCGTACTTGGATCGATTTGTGGTGGTATTTATTGATGACATCCTGATTTACTCCCGGAGCGATGAGGAGCACGAGGGTCACTTGAGGATAGTGCTGCAGCTTCTACGTGATAAGAAGCTGTATGCCAAGCTAAAGAAGTGCGAGTTTTGGCTTCGGGAGGTTGCTTTCTTGGGCCACATTGTTTCAGCTGCTGGAGTAGCGGTCGACCCGACGAAGATTGACACAGTTCGGGATTGGCCGAGGCCGACGACGGTTTCTGAGGTACGGAGTTTCTTGGGCCTAGCCGGTTATTATCGTCGGTTCGTGGAGGGCTTTGCGAAGCTCTCTACTCCCCTGACCAGTTTGACAAGGAAGGGGACGAAGTTCATTTGGACCGAGCGATGTCAGCAGAGTTTTGAGGAACTGAAGAGAAATTGATCTCCGCACCAGTTCTTGCACTGCCGGTTATGGGAGAGGGTTTCGTGATCTACAGTGACGCCTCACACAGTGGACTGGGTTGTGTTCTTATGCAGCATGGTAGGGTAATTGCCTATGCTTCACGGCAATTAAAGGATTATGAGAAGAATTACCCTACACATGACTTAGAGCTTGCAGCTGTTGTTTTTGCACTGAAGCTGTGGCGGCATTACCTCTATGGTGAGCATTGTGAGATTTATACAGATCATAAGAGCTTAAAGTATCTGTTCACCCAAAAGGAGCTGAACCTTAGGCAACGCCGGTGGTTGGAGCTGTTAAAGGATTACGATCTGAGTATCCTTTACCACCCCGGCAAGGCCAATGTGGTGGCAGATGCTTTGAGCAGGAGGTCAGTGCATAGCTTGAGTTTGATGATTACCCAGCAGGCACAGCTGATAGAGCAGATGAGGCGACTTCAGATTGAGGTAGTATCCCCTGGGGTCTCTGCGAGGCTTATGACTATGGTCTTGCAGCCCACTCTGCTGGACAGGATCAGGGAGACGCAGAGTGAGGACCCCCACTTGGAGAGGATCAGGGCTCAGATTCAGGTTGATGAGAGAGGGGATTTTGCAGTGGACAGCTCGGGAGTACTACGGTACAGGGACCGAGTTTGTGTGCCATCAGACTTGGAGATTAGAGATCAGATTTTGAGAGAGGCCCATTATACACCTTATACCATCCATCCTGGAGGTACTAAGATGTATAAGGACCTTAAGGCACACTTTTGGTGGTCAGGGATGAAGCGGGACATTGGAAGGTTCGTTGCTCAGTGCTTAACTTGCCAGCAAGTGAAGGCAGAGCATCGTGTTCCTGCTGGCAAGTTGCAGAGCCTTCCAATTCCCGAATGGAAGTGGGACCACATCACCATGGATTTCGTGACTGGGCTACCGAGATCTCAGAGTGGAGCAGATGCAGTTTGGGTGATTGTTGACAGACTTACCAAGTCAGCGCATTTCCTGCCTGTACAGATGACTTGGTCCTTGGAGCGCTTGGCACAGCTTTATTTGGATGAGATCGTGAGGCTGCACGGAGTACCAGCGTCCATCGTTTCAGATCGAGACCCGAGATTTGTGTCACGGTTTTGGGGGAGCTTACAGTCAGCCATGGGTACTCGGCTTAGTTTCAGCACGGCTTTCCACCCACAGACAGATGGTCAGTCAGAGCGCACCATTCAGACGCTTGAGGATATGTTGCGTGCGTGTGTTATGGATTTTGGAGGAGGCTGGCACCGACACCTACCCCTGGTTGAGTTCGCGTACAACAACAGCTTCCAAGCGAGCATTCAGATGGCTCCGTTTGAGGCGTTGTACGGACGCAAGTGTCGGTCGCCCCTTTACTGGAGTGATGTAGGTGAGAGGAGGACGCTGGGGCCAGACTTACTGCTAGAGGCAGAGGAGAAAGTCCGTGTTGTTCGTCGGCACTTGGAGACAGCCCAGAGTCGCCAGAAGAGTTATGCTGATGTTCGGCGGCGAGACCTTGAGTTCCAGGTTGGTGACCACGTCTTCTTGAAGGTCTCGCCCTCGAAAGGGGTCCGAAGGTTTGGAGTGCGGGGGAAGCTCAGTCCCCGCTTCATTGGACCCTTTGAGGTGCTTGAGAGGGTAGGCCCTGTGGCTTATCGAGTTGCTCTACCTCCCCGCTTGGCTGGTGTTCATGATGTCTTCCATGTTTCGGCCTTGAGGAGATATGTGTTCGATCCGTCTCATGTCATTGACTTCGCATCCTTGGATATCGGCGAGGACTTGGTCTACGAGGAGCGCCCGTTGCGGATTCTGGCTCGTGAGGTGAGGGAATTGCGCAACCGGGCAATACCCTATGTGAAGATCCTTTGGAGCAACCATGAGGAGCGAGAGGCTACCTGGGAGCTTGAGACGGCGATGCGAGATGCCTACCCTTTTCTGTTCGAGACTGCTGGCTGAGGTACGTTTGTCTTTGCTCTGTTTCGTTTCGAGGACGAAACTTTCTTTTAGTGGGGGAGGATGTAGTGGCCCTAGTTCCCATGCAGTGTTTTTCCGATGGATCCACTGTTAGAACACCTAGTATTGGTGTCCCTGGCCCACAGTGCATCAATTGGGTGCTATTGGTGGACCCTGTGTGCTTTATTTTACTGTTTTGGCCTTCGGCTGGGATTGCCGAAGTTTCTGAAAAGATTTAGGCCAAACAGAGGTCGTAGATGGATTCAGCACGGAAAAACGCTTGAAATCGACTATTTATTTGCTTAATTTGGAGTCCGGATGCCCAAAAACGGACACCCGGAAGTTTTTAGTGGAAAATGGTGCATGGGAGGGGCCGTAGACCGCCGGGATGCCACGTGGCAGGCTCTGATTGGCCGGTCTGCGATGCGCGGTCCACAGAGCAGCGCGGCGGGGTGCACAGACCCGGCGCATGGACACGTGGCGCCGCCTGACTGGCGGGCTCAGGGCGCGCGGTCTACTGGAGGTGCGCGGCGGTGCATGGTCCAGGCGGGTGCCAGGTGGCAGCCCCGGGTTGGTCGGTGCACGCTGCGCGGTCCACGGAATTGCTGGGGAAGGCGTGGACCGGGTGCAGGGGACACGTGTCACCTCCTCATTGGAGGGTGCTGTGCTCGCGGTGCACGGAATGCGCGCGGTCGGTGCCTCGGGAACCGTGCGCACGTGCGACCCACGTCGCGCGACAGGGCGCACGTCGCGCGGTCGGCGGGTCAGCCGGGGACACGTGGCGCCCGCTCATTGGCGGGCGCTACCGCCTTACTGTGCCCGGGGAGCGGACACGTGGCGGGCGGTGAGTGGCCCGCTTCGGTGTTCGCTGTTCGGGCGACACGTGGCGGCTTCCGAGGCGGGTCGGACGGATCTGGGATCCCGTCCGACAGCGTGTATCGGGCCGGGCCGCACTGTGCGCGCCCGAAAGTTTTGGGCCGGGCCGCACTGTGCGCGCCCGAAAACTTTCGGGCGCCCGAAAGTTGGGCCCGAGCCCAATAAGACTTGCTTTTTTGGGCTTTTCTTTTGAAGCCTATAAATAGGCTGTCTTGGGCTGGCATTTACACTCTTTTTCAGAAGGATTTAGCTCGAGAGTTCTTCATGAAAAATCCTCCTCTCCCTCTTGGCTAACTCCTGGTGAAGTTTCAGGAAATCTGGAAGCCGTGACGACTGTGTTTTCTACCTCGTGGTGCGGAGCGACGTTCTACAGTGTGAGGCCCATTACCGTCGCATTTTCTTCCGGGAGACCTACAGAGCTACCCCGACATCCGATTTCTGCGATTTTTGCGGCGTTGGTTTCACGAGAGGTAAATCTTCGACTTTCGTGTTGAGTGTTTTGTCCAGATTTGGGTTTTTGGCACGGATTTCGAGACATTACTGAGCCGCTGTTTTGTTGCAAGATTTCTGGACAGCACCCACTTCGCGGATTTTTATCTCCTCATCCGGACATCGGAATTCGACGATTCAAGAGCCTATCGACATCTACACTTCGCGAGGATCGTCGTGATATTTTTATTGGGATTTTAGAAAATTTATTTTCAGGTGAAATTTTCGTGTGAACAGGAACTATGCTTGCAGATTTTTGGAATAGTGATTTTATGTATGATTTGGTTGTAATTGTGAGTTGTTGTTGTACCCAGGACATTGTAAGCACCACTATGGTGCTCTTTGCTTAGTGGACTCGGAGTTTTATCAGTTTCAAGGCGTGTTATCTGTATCATCCTGGACAGTTAGCGTGTTCAGGTGGGTGATTCTGCTTGCAATAACTTTGGACTGCTCTCTAAATTCTGCAATTAAAAGGCATACATGATAGTATTGGGACAATATAAACTGTGCAAACTGTATGATAGTACCAACTGTTAATAATTGCTAAAATTGATAATCTTTTGGAACTATTGCATCATATGAACCACAAATTGGAGAAAGACTTGACTTAGCACATCTATTAGACATTGTATGTCATCCTCAGACAGCTACTATTGGATTTATGCCTTTGCTGTAGTTCTCCCATGTCATTGATACTTTTGTCACCTTGAGACATAGTGGTTTTCCCCTGAGTTGTGGGTTGGTAGGTTTAGTAGCTTTGGATGCATTGTACTCGTGTCTGGGGACCGAGTAGAGTTGGCAGCAGTCTATAGTTATTCATCATTCGAGTTAGTGATATGTGGGACTGGGATCTTTGGGTGATGATCATAGCGACAGTGTGGACCCTCTTTTAGTGAGTGAGTCAGGGATTGGATTATAGCCTGCAGGAGCCATTCTTGAGATCGACAGAGATGCGCAGTTACTTTGCTCGGTGGGGTCGCTACCCACGAGTGCCACTCCGGAGTTGGGCTTGCTACTTCTTTCGCGGCTTGTCGATGTTGGTGTCCCCCTGACTGAGCCAGTTTTGGCAGTCATGGACATCGTCCCTCTGGCTGAGCCAGTTTTGGCAGCTATGGACGTACCTACAGCAGTAGGTAGGCGCAGGTTTGACTGGACCGTTTGGCAGTCAGTTTGGATTGGGTTATGAGTCGAGTACCAGTAGGGACATATTGGTCTTCGATCCTTTTTCCTCGAGCATATAGTTAGGGGCATAGTAGCAGTAGATGTTTTGACTTTCCTGCTTTCTTTACTGCATTTCCTTTTGTTACTTTATGCCCTTGTAGACTTAGTGGGCAGGCCGTCGGGCTTGTTGGCGGCACCCACTGAGGACTACTGTGGGAGGTAGTTCTCACACCCGTCGTGGTGTCTTTTCCCCAGGGACTTCTGTTCCAGTTCCTGCGGTGCCCGTTGCTGATCCATCCCCTTCAGACCGAGGTAAGGGAATCGCGAGGTAGATCTTTTCCCTTTCAGCAGCAGAGTGTGGCAGAGGTACCCGATACACTTTTTGGTTGTGTTTTACTTTTTGGTTTGAGTGACCATGTAGTGAGGTATCGAGTTGTACTCTTCTGTTTTCTTTTGAGAGACTCCTGTATTTTGAGTGAGGACTTTATGTATATATTGGTGGGACAGCTTTACTTCTTATATATTTGTTAGTTTTATGTTTACAGCTCTGATATCTATTAGTTTAGATACTTACTTGCAGGTTAGACGCTACGTCTCTACGGGACTTCCTGTAGGGGCGGCGGATCTGTTGGCGAGCCGGGGTACAGTTCCGACCCCGGGGCGTGACACGACTGATTTGGTAGACAAAAAAATTAACGGGACTTTGATGAGACCCATAAGCTTGTGTTCACAAATGGCCTAAGCTTGTGTTCACAAATGGCCTAAGCTTGTGTTCACAAATGACCTATTAATATGTTAAAAATTTTGAGCTTAGAAATATACGGATCAACCATAATCTTTCCCCTTATATTTATATATATATATATATTTACCCCAACACGAATGAATTTCCAAATGTATTTTCCGAGGACCTTTCTGGGCTACCTCCGGATAGGGAGATCGAATTTTCTGTCGATTTAGCTTCGGGAACAGATCCTATTTCTAAAACGCCTTACTGGATGTCACCAGTTGAGCTCAAGGAACTGCAAGTGCAACTTCATGAACTTCTAGACAAAAGATTCATTAGACCCAATGTCTCTCCTTGGGGTGCTCCAGTGCTTTTTGTTAAGAAGAATGATGGTACTATGAGGTTATGTATTGATTATCGCGAGCTAAACTGAATGACTGTGAAGAATCGATACCCCTTGCCGAGAATCGACGACCTATTCGATCAGCTTAGTGGTGCAGAAGTCTTCTCCAAGATTGATTTACGATCAAGATACCTTCAACTGAAGATCAAAGCCGAAAATATACCGAAGGCTGCTTTTCGCACACGTTACGGGCATTACGAGTTCTTAGTAATGCCTTTTGGATTAACCAATGCTCTAGCTGCTTTCATGGATCTGATGAATAGAGTTTTCAAACCTTTCTTAAATAAGTTTGTAATAGTCTTCATAGACGATATTCTGGTGTATTCTAACAGTCCAGCCGAGCATGTGAAACATCTCAGAATGGTTCTGGAAACTCTTCGACAAAGGAAGCTTTATGCCAAATTTAAAAAGTGTGAATTTTGGTTGCAAAGTGTTTCCTTTCTAGGACATATTGTGTCTAAGGAAGGTATTTCGGTGGATCCTAAGAAAGTAGAGGCAGTGGAGAACTGGCTTAGACCTAGCTGTGTCATAGAGATCCGGAGTTTTGTGGGTTTGGCAGGATACTATAGAAGATTTGTAAAGGATTTTTCTCGCATTGCTGCACCTTTGACTCACTTGACCAAAAAAGGAGTTAAGTTCCCGTGGCCGAACGATTGTGAACAAAGTTTTACGGAATTAAAGAAGCGTCTAGTATCAGCACCTATCCTTACCTTGCCTATTAGCGGCAAGGGATTCACTATTTATAGTGATGCCTAAAAGAAAGGGTTGGGATGCGTCCTGATGCAGCAACGCCTGTTCAATATAAGAAGATTCACTATTTGCACTCTAAATTTTTTCCCATGAGATTTAGTTGTGTAAATTCTCTAAATTCTTCATTCTTTTCAAATTGCACACCAACTGTTCGACAAAACGCCTACGAGAAGGCATATATTGTTTTTGCTCCTAATTTCGAGCCCATTTAATTTCTGGTTATGAACTTATAATTCAACATCTAAAAATCACATTCTTTTCGACACTCGAAACCTTTGTTTACTAATTAACTTCTATTCTAGTTATCTTGTCCTTTTAATTAACTTAGACTTTAGGCTTCCACATTTTTCTTGATTAATAATATAATTTTCATTTAGTTTGCATTCGAATCATCTCCATGTTCAATCTCGACCTATTTGTTAGTATGTGTAATTTATATTGTTGACCTTTGTGTGCCTATCTGATTTGATCGTTTATTATTTTAGACTTCGTTCATTAGATCGTTAATTTGTGTTTTGTATTTATTTTTTTAGTAGCTCATAGAGAAACCTAAAATTTTTATTTTAGGTTCCGGTGATTGACTCTCTGTGCATTCTCGACCGGATAGCTTTTTAGCTTAGAATCTACTTTTAAGATAAGCGAACGGACACCCGTTAGCTCTTTGCAATATAATATAAAAAAATATTTTGATTATAAGAAGATTTATATTTTGTAGATTTTAAAACTAAGGATTACTGTCACGCCCCGGGGTCGAAACTGCGACCCGGGCTCGCTAACAGATCCGCCATCTGTACGGAACTGCCGTACAGACGAAGCGTCTAACCTGCAGAAAGAAACAAGTACAGTATACAGATATCAGAGTTGAAAGTAAACTACTAAAAACTGAAAACCAAACCCTGTACAACTGAAAATAATACCATATCCATCTCCCAAATACGATCGTATACAAAGTCCTCTGATACAAAACTCAAAAGGGAGATATCTCCAATAAACATCAGTGTACAAAAATATCCTCACTACAACAGTCTCTCAAACTGTAAAAAAATAAATACAACTCTATACCTCACAACAAAGTTCTCTCAACAGAGGTAAAAGTAGTAAACTAGTCTACCGAAGCTCTCCTCTGAAGGGGTACCGCTACACTCCAACGACGGGTAGGGAACTAGCTCGCGACTCCCTCGCCTCGGTCAGAAGGATCAGCAACAGGAGCACAGGAACAGGAGAAGAAGTCCCTGGGGAAAAGACACCACGACGGGCGTGAGAACTACTTCCCACAGTAGTTCTCAGTGGGTGCCGTCAACAAGCCCAACGGTCTGCCCACTAAGTCTACTAGAGGTAAAAGATAACAGTGCAATGAAATCTGAACAAGAAAAGCTGGAACTACTCTACAGCTACCATGCCTCTATCTAGATACTCAAAAGTGGAACAGATGAAAGTAAAAGAGACCACTCGCACCCAAGGTGCTCAATCGACCCAATCGAACTGACTGCCTCAAAGGGTCCAGCCAAGCCTGCGCCTGTCGACTAGGAACGCACCTGCCCACCACCACACATCCACATGAGGACGGGATTTACGTGGGGCGTCCTGTCCGACTAACTCATCCCTCGCGCAAAACTGCCTCAACAGGCCCATCGTTGCCTCCACTGCGGAAAACTGCCTCAACCGGCCAACCATCGTATCCACAGCGGCATCTCAGGGGCGCGACACCAACTGAGGAAAACGGCACGGCATAGAGATCAAACATCCACATGAGGACGGGATTTACGTGGGGCGTCCTGTCCGACTAACTCATCCCTCGCGCATCCACATGAGGACGGGATTTACGTGGGGCGTCCTGTCCGACTAACTCATCCCTCGCGCAAAACTGCCTCAACAGGCCCATCGTTGCCTCCACTGCGGAAAACTGCCTCAACCGGCCAACCATCGTATCCACAGCGGCATCTCAGGGGCGCGACACCAACTGAGGAAAACGGCACGGCATAGAGATCAAACATTGGCAAAAGCAGGCTATAGTCAAAACCACGCTCACTCTCAGAACGGTAGGACTCAAGACCCCCAATATATCGCACAACAGTCGAAGCACTCTCGACGACTCAGCTGATCGGCCAACACGAAACACGAGACACTAGCTCTCCAATAGCTCGCAGCACAAGCACACTGGCTGGAGGTACTCCACAGCCAGGAACGACCCACGACTCAGGCTAACAATACCGGTCGGACAACACTCAACGACCTGGAATCACCGTTAACCCCACGGTTCCCAACAACACTGACCGGAAGATACTCGACGGCCCGGGGCTACCGCCTGCTCAACGGCTCCCTCCCACGACAGCACAACAGGGATAAAAGACCTCTCGGGACTACCGTTTACCCAAACGGCTCCCGGCACAGATAAGCAACCCACTACCACTACCAGACTCCACTCTGCTCCCAAGCAAGAGTGCAAATACATCCCACACTAAAAGAAAGTCCCGACCTCTCGGCCCACTACCCGGGCGAGAATAACACTACGTCCAGGAATATAAAAACAGTGTGGGTGTCTAAACAATAAATAACCCTAGCCCAAGTGAGAGTTTTCTACTGGTCTGGTTACACATGCAACATATGACGGGGGTGCTAGGTCAAGTTCCAATATAACTATGTTAATAGATGATAAAAGGAATAACCATTCCTACAATCTAGCATGCTACACAATGAAATAAACTATCATGCATAGTCCTACATCAGTAGAAATACTGTACAGTCCATAAAACTTGGAGATAAGGCCACCCACCTCGATAAGCCACCAATTGCTCGTAGTCACTTGCAATTGGCCTCCACGTGATTCTGCACGCAAAACGATGCCCGCTGCCGGAGTCCGCACGCAAAACGGAGCACGGTGCCGAAATCCGCGCGCAAAACGGAGTCCTCACGCAAAACGGTGCACGCCGCCGTGGTCCGCACGCAAAACAGAGCACGGTGCCGAAACCCGCACGCAAAACGGAGTCCACACGCAAAACGGTGCACGCCGCCGGGGTCCGCACGCAAAACGGAGCACGGTGCCGAAACCCGCGCGCAAAACGGTGTCCGCACGCAAAACGAAGCACGCCGTCGGGGACCGCACGCAAAACGGTGCAGTAACACACGGTCCCTAACACAGATAAGAACAACGGGTTAATTACTGTCCAAAAGAACGCCCCAAAACTGTGCTAAAAACACCGTAAAAACAAGTGCGGGACCTACCTCAACGCGCCGCGCCGCCCAACTGCTCCGTGGAACATTTCGCGCGCTCCGCGAGGCCCACGACGCACCGCCGCACCACCCACAAATCCCCTCCTCACTCCCTCTCTCGCTCGGGTGGAGAAGAAAGAAAGAAAGAGAAGAAAAATGGCGCGGGGGAGAAAGAAGAAGAAGAAGAAAAAGGGGAGAAAGAGGGTGGTCCACGGTCCCGGTCCACGGCGCCAACCAATGGGGAGCCTCACTCCCCCGGTCCACAAGCCAGGGCGCGTGCACCGGGTCCACGCACGCGCCCCGGGTGCCACGCGGCGCGCGGTAACGCGCCCGCCACACGGGCGCGTTACACCGCGCCCGCGCCAGGCGCGGGACACGCGCGCGCCACACGGGCGCGCGCCCTCGCGCCCGCGCGGCCGCCAACGGGGGCTCGCCACGTGGCGGCCCCCGCGCGACCCGCGCCGAAGGCGCCCTGCCCTGTCGCGTCCGTACGCCCGCCTCGATCCGCGCGCCGCCGACGCCTCGGGATCCGTGCGCCACCTCGAAAAACGTGCCGCGATGCCTCGAAAAACGCGCGCGTCAATCGGGCTCCAAATCAAACAAATAAATAGTCCATTCTTAGCGATTTCACGCGCTGAATCCAAAAACGATGTCCGTTTGTCCAAATTCTCGTCCAAAAATTTGCCGAATGCCCACTCGATCCGATTTTCGCGCCGGGTCCATATCTGAAGTCCAATTTGCCAAATTCCAACTCTAAAAATCCCCGAAGGCGACCGGAGAGGTAATCTTTTATCCAAACTTCGCCCGGAGTCCAATTTTGATATCTAAATCGCGCGAAACCACTTCTAAACACCCGACGGGTCCTCGAAATTCCCACGGGATCTCCTTTTAAGCCCGAATTCCACCACTTGTCCAAATTGCGCGCAACCATCACCGACACACCACGCAGGCCTCCAGTGATGCAAGCTAAAACCCAAATTGCACCACAGATCCATTTCTCGGGCCCGACAAGCGCACAAACACTCCCAACGGCCACTAAAAGCTGCCCAACAACCGGCAAACCCTACGCGGGGGATTCCGGGACCTCACACCCTCCCCCACTAAAAGAAAGTTTCGTCCTCGAAACTAGATCAAGTCCATCAGGAGTCACAAATACCGCGGGTAGGTTCCATCAATACGCCTCCAGCTCCCGAAACATCACTCACTCCCCGTGATTACTCCGCAACAACAACAACAACAACAAGTACGGTATGGCCCGATGTGCAATTCTCTCATCTCTCGAGCCAGAAATTGCAACGGGCGTCCCTCGTACTCCAACAATCACAGATCTCAAAGGGGCAAGTAAATCACGGGCGAGGAAAAACACATCACTCCTGAGCTGAGATGTGAAATACCCAAGGGGCTCCAATCAAAGGCTGGGGAAAAGGAAAAATAACCACTAATTCAACACGCACCAAACCACATCATGGTGCCAACCTCAACAAGGCGACCCGAAGCATACCCGCACATTCATCCAATAAAGAAGGGAATCCAATAAGTTGGGGTCTTCACTCGGTTACTTCTCGATCCAAACCCACCCGAGTGGACTACTCAACTGCAGGCTAACCTCAAAAGGGATCCTCAAGAGACACAATCCCATGCCACAGTTGGTCACTCAACATGCTATCATAACCCCAACGGACCCACGGGTCGAAGTCGATCCCTCAACTAATAGAGAACACCCTGACGGGGACCAAACCGTCGGTGAACGGGACTGAAAACTGGCTCGCAGGGCGATCATAAAGCTGATGCCCAAACTCGCGGTCAAAAGTCTGAAACATCCAAAAACTCTCACCGTTGTGTACCTACAACGTGGCATCACTGCCGTGCACCAACAGCGTGGCATCACTGCCGTGCACCAATAGCGTGGCATCACTGCCGTGCACCAACGGCGTGGCATCACTGCCGTGCACCAACGGCGTGGCATCACCACCGTGTATCAACGGTGTGGCATCACCACCGTGTATCAACGGTGTGGCATCACTGCCGTGCACCAACGGCGTGGCATCACTGCCGTGCACCAACGGCGTGGCATTACCACCGTGTATCAACGGTGTGGCATCACCACCGTGTATCAACGGTGTGGCATCACTGCCGTGTATCAACGGTGTGGTATCACCACCGTGTATCAACGGTGTGGCATCACTGCCGTGCACCAACGGCGTGGCATCACCACCGTGTATCAACGGTGTGGCATCACCACCGTGTATCAACGGTGTGGCATCACTGCCGTGCACCAACGGTGTGGCATCATCACCGTGTATCAACGGTGTGGCATCATCACCGTGTATCAACGGTGTGGCATCACCACCGTGTATCAACGGTGTGGCATCATCACCGTATATCAACGGTGTGGTATCACCACCGTGTATCAACGGTGTGGTATCACTCAAGCATCAAGGCCTCAGATCCTCACAGTCCTATACCCAACACTACCTCAAAATCCCGGAGCTGAGGAAGGGCCAAAAGATCAACAGGCAAAAACCAGGGCCCCAACTGCACTGGGCAGGACCAATAACACCCATCTATGTGCAACACGCGATCAGGTATCTGAACCTCACGAGCACAAGCTAAGGTCCTATCTCTAGCCCATACATCAATGCAAATGCCCTACAGAAGAAAAGAATGCGATGCTCCGGTAACAAATAACGCTCAAGTGCGTGAAGGGGAGATAAGATTAATACCTGCCACCACGTGGCTAGCTGCCCCCGAATCCTCATCCTATGCGACATAGACGCTCTCGCTCGGGGGTGGTCGTCCGTCGGACTGCCGCGAAGAAGTGGCCCTAACTATCTGGCCATAACCTGTCGAAGCTCCGCCTGTCTGGAAGAGCGGAGGAGGAGGAGCCGAAGCTGCCAATGCGACTGATGACCCCGCTTTAGGACAAGACCATGATCTGTGCCCAGCCTGTGGTCACACTGCGGCGCAGAATGCGGCCCACCACAAATGACACAGTCATCCCGCTGCTGCTGCTGATACATCGGCTCTGGAGAACCTCCTGGTTTCTGTCTCCTCTGAGACTCACGACCCTCAGACTGGGATCGTGGCGGCCCCGGGGGTCTCGATCTATTCGACTGTCCAAACACAGGCGGCACTGGATGCCTCTCCCAGAGCTGGTCCCTGGTGCTCCGTCTCTCTCTGACATGATCACTGATCCTCGGTCAACCCACCGAGCCTGCTCAATCGCTGCATCTAACGTCAGCTCCCGCCGAGAATACACCAAGTGATAAATATTCCGATGCAGTCCCCTCTCAACTAGCTCAACCTCCTGGGCCTCATCCAGGCGACATGGGGTACACCGCTCAACAACCGCAAAACTCGCGAACATACTCCAGAAGAGGTCGACTCCCCTGCTGTAGGCGTCTATGATCCCCATCTAGTTTCTGCTTACACTGTCAGGAAAGAAGGCCCTGAGCAGCAAAGCACGAAACTGGTTCCAAGTCAACAACTGCGCTCCTGGTAGTCCAACAGGACGAACTCGACGCCACCAAATCTCGGCGTCCTGTCAGACCATCTCAATCTCACTAAAGCAACCGTCTGGTAACTCGGCCAGGGCATGTGCCCACCTGGTAACTCGGCCAGGGGCAACACCCTCCTGGTAACTCAGCCAGGGAAAAACCCCCTCCTGGTAACTCAGCCAGGGAAAATGCCCTCCTGGTAACTCAGCCAGGGAAAAATGCCCTCCTGGTAACTCAGCCAGGGAAAATGCCCTCCTGGTAACTCAGCAAGGGAAAAACGCCCTCCTGGTAACTCAGCCAGGGGAAAACGCCCTCCTGGTAACTCAGCCAGGGGAAAAAACGCCTTCCTGGTAACTCAGCCAGGAAAAACGCCCTCCTGGTAACTCAGCCAGGGGAAATGCCCTCCTGGTAACTCAGCCAGAAAAAACGCCCTCCTGGTAACTCAGCCAGGGAAAAACGCCCTCCTGGTAACTCAGCCAGGGAAAATGCCCTCCTGGTAACTCAGCCAGGGAAAAACGCCCTCCTGGTAACTCAGCCAGGGAAAATGCCCTCCTGGTAACTCAGCCAGGGAAAAATGCCCTCCTGGTAACTCAGCCAGGGAAAAATGCCCTCCTGGTAACTCAGCCAGGGAAAAATGTCCACACAGCTGGGACCGCCGTCACTCCAAACGGCTCCCACAACAACACCCCACTCATAGGCGAGAAGAACCGACTGACGCGGCAAAGATCCGAAAATCCCGATAGACCGGTGCCTAGAACCCCAATCAAACAAGAACAGCCTCTAGGCTCAGCCTATCGAAGTTCTCGATCCTTTACCGTTCAGGGATTCGGCCCTTCTCGGTTAAAGTGGGAAACTATCTCAACACACAAACTCCTGGGTCTCGCTCTGCTCTGATAGCTCTGCCTCCCGCTGCCCGGGTATTCATCAGGTGCGGGGTGTGTCCTCCACACAACACGACGCCTCAGGAGTAACGTAGCCCACTGCACAACAACAAAAGTCAGGACACAACAACCATACGACCCAATCTAGCGAAGTTTAAGACATGTCATCCATTCCATAGTCTCATATTGTCGGCAGCCAACATAATCGCTTAGGAAAATAAATATGCCAATCTCTCATCCCGTCTCTTGGGAGAGGTAAAAACTCAATCAGGACTCTCGCTAAAAGTCACGACTCTCACGTAGTCATCCTAATATCCAACCACAAGCCTAGGGTTTCTAAGTCCACCACGACCTACAACCTAGGCTCTGATACCACTCTAATCTGTCACGCCCCGGGGTCGAAACTGCGACCCGGGCTCGCTAACAGATCCGCCATCTGTACGGAACTGCCGTACAGACGAAGCGTCTAACCTGCAGAAAGAAACAAGTACAGTATACAGATATCAGAGTTGAAAGTAACTACTAAAAACTGAAAACCAAACCCTGTACAACTGAAAATAATACCATATCCATCTCCCAAATACGATCGTATACAAAGTCCTCTGATACAAAACTCAAAAGGGAGATATCTCCAATAAACATCAGTGTACAAAAATATCCTCACTACAACAGTCTCTCAAACTGTAAAAAAATAAATACAACTCTATACCTCACAACAAAGTTCTCTCAACAGAGGTAAAAGTAGTAAACTAGTCTACCGAAGCTCTCCTCTGAAGGGGTACCGCTACACTCCAACGACGGGTAGGGAACAAGCTCGCGACTCCCTCACCTCGGTCAGAAGGATCAGCAACAGGAGCACAGGAACAGGAGAAGAAGTCCCTGGGGAAAAGACACCACGACGGGTGTGAGAACTACTTCCCACAGTAGTTCTCAGTGGGTGCCGTCAACAAGCCCAACGGTCTGCCCACTAAGTCTACTAGAGGTAAAAGATAACAGTGCAATGAAATCTGAACAAGAAAAGCTGGAACTACTCTACAGCTACCATGCCTCTATCTAGATACTCAAAAGTGGAACAGATGAAAGTAAATGAGACCACTCGCACCCAAGGTGCTCAATCGACCCAATCGAACTGACTGCCTCAAAGGGTCCAGCCAAGCCTGCGCCTGTCGACTAGGAACGCACCTGCCCACTACCACACATCCACATGAGGACGGGATTTACGTGGGGCGTCCTGTCCGACTAACTCATCCCTCGCGCAAAACTGCCTCAACAGGCCCATCGTTGCCTCCACTGCGAAAAACTGCCTCAACAGGCCAACCATCGTATCCACAGCGGCATCTCAGGGGCGCGACACCAACTGAGGAAAACGGCGCGGCATAGAGTATCAAACATTGGCAAAAGCAGGCTATAGTCAAAACCACGCTCACTCTCAGAACGGTAGGACTCAAGACCCCCAATATCTCGCACAACAGTCGGAGCACTCTCGACGACTCAGCTGATCGGCCAACACGAAACACGAGACACTAGCCTCTCCAACAGCTCGCAGCACAAGCACACTGGCTGGAGGTACTCCACAGCCAGGAACGACCCACAACTCAGGCTAACAATACCGGTCGGACAACACTCAACGACCTGGGACCACCGTCAACCCCAACGGTTCCCAACAACACGGACCGGAAGATACTCGACGGCCCGGGACTACCGTCTGCTCAACGGCTCCCTCCCACGACAGCACAACAGGGATACAAGACCTCTCGGGACTACCGTTTACCCAAACGGCTCCCGGCACAGATAAGCAACCCACTACAACTACCAGACTCCACTCTGCTCCCAAGCAAGAGTGCAAAAACATCCCACACTAAAAGAAAGTCCCGACCTCTCGGCCCACTACCCGGGCGAGAATAACACTACGTCCAGGAATATAAAAACAGTGTGGGTGTCTAAACAATAAATAACCCTAGCCCAAGTGAGAGTTTTCTACTGGTCTGGTTACACATGCAACATATGACGGGGGTGCTAGGTCAAGTTCCAATATAACTATGTTAACAGATGATAAAAGGAATAACCATTCCTACAATCTAGCATGCTACACAATGAAATAAACTATCATGCATAGTCCTACATCAGTAGAAATACTGTATAGTCCATAAAACTTGGAGATAAGGCCACCCACCTCGATAAGCCACCAATTGCTCGTAGTCACTTGCAATTGGCCTCCACGCGATTCCGCACGCAAAACGATGCCCGCTGCCGGAGTCCACACGCAAAACGGAGCACGGTGCCGAAACCCGCGCACAAAACGGAGTCCTCACGCAAAACGGTGCACGCCGCCGGGGTCCGCACGCAAAACGGAGCACGATGCCGAAACCCGCGCGCAAAACGGAGTCCGCACGCAAAACGGTGCACGCCGCCGGGGTCCGCACGCAAAACGGAGCACGGTGCAGAAACCTACCCGCAAAACGGAGTCCGCACGTAAAACGGAGCACACCGTCGGGGACCGCACGCAAAACCGTGCAGTAACACACGGTCCCTAACACAGATAAGAACAACGGGTTAATTACTGTCCAAAAGAACGCCCCAAAACTGTGCTAAAAACACCGTAAAAACAAGTGCGGGACCTACCTCAACGCGCCGCGCCGCCCAACTGCTCCGTGGAACATTTCGCGCGCTCCGCGAGGCCCACGACGCACCGCCGCACCACCCACAAATCCCCTCCTCACTCCCTCTCTCGCTCGGGTGGAGAAGAAAGAAAGAAAAGAGAAGAAAAATGGCGCGGGGGAGAAAGAAGAAGAAGAAGAAAAAGGGGAGAAAGAGGGTGGTCCACGGTCCCGGTCCACGGGCCTGGTCCACGGCGCCAACCAATGGGGAGCCTCACTCCCCCGGTCCACAAGCCGGGGCGCGTGCACCGGGTCCACGCACGCGCCCCGGGTGCCACGCGGCGCGCGGTAACGCGCCCGCCACACGGGCGCGTTACACCGCGACCGCGCCAGGCGCGGGACACGCGCGCGCCACACGGGCGCGCGCCCCCGCGCCCGCGCGGCCGCCAACGGGGGCCCGCCACGTGGCGGCCCCCGCGCGACCCGCGCCGAAGGCGCCCTGCCCTATCGCGTCCGTACGCCCGCCTCGATCCGTGCGCCGCCGACGCCTCGGGATCCGCGCGCCACCTCGAAAAACGTGCCACGATGCCTCGAAAAACGCGCGCGTCAACCGGGCTCCAAATCAAATAAATAAATAGTCCATTCTTAGCGATTTCGCGCGCTGAATCCAAAAACGATGTCCGTTTTTCCAAATTCTCGTCCGAAAATTTGCCGAATGCCCACTCGATCCGATTTTCGCGCCGGGTCCATATCTGAAGTCCGATTTGCCAAATTCCAACTCTAAAAATCCCCGAAGGCGACCGGAGAGGTAATCTTTTATCCAAACTTCGCCCGGATTCCAATTTTGATATCTAAATCGCGCGAAACCACTTCTAAACACCCGACGGGTCCTCCAAATTCCCACGGGATCTCCTTTTAAGCCCGAATTCCACCACTTGTCCAAATTGCGCGCAACCATCACCGACACACCACGCAGGCCTCCAGTGATGCCAGCTAAAACCCAAATTGCACCACAAATCCATTTCTCGGGCCCGACAAGCGCACAAACACACCCAACGGCCACTAAAAGCTGCCCAACAACCGGCAAACCCTACGCGGGGGATTCCGGGACCTCACAATTACGCATATTATTACACATTCTGAAAATTGAGTTTTAAATTTGATGGACAGTTTCTTTTAGTAAAATATTTCGGAAATTGATAATTTGTTCTGTAAATTAGTGACTGGATAAGTATTTTAAATTATAATATCCCTTAGTATTCTGCTGTACTAATATTGGTCATGTCGACATGTATTCTGTTATAGAAGCTAGTTTCGTCTTTGTATTGCGCCTCTGGGTGCCTTGCATTTGAGCGCCTATGTTCTGTATATGCGCTTTTGAGTGCCTGCACTTTCAGGTGCCTGTGTTTTGTTTTGCGCCTACGAGTACCTCTGGATCTCGCCTACGGATCATTTTATATAGTTAGTTACCGAAGACTTATTTATTTTTAATTTTGTTTGATTATCGAAGAAAAATTATTTTGTTAGTTAATAATTTCTATTTTCTGAAATTTTGCAAATGATAAACGAGTTGCTCAAATCATTTTATTTCAGAACTTTTGCTATTTATTTCGTTATATGCTTAATCCGACCAATATGGTGTATGGTTGCTTACCCATGTACCTAGACTATTTTACCGGGCGGGGACGGGTCCGAGTGAACGCTAGACGTAGTTGTCGTCGAGTCGTTCTTTTTATTTTGTTCATATTTAGTGTAGTTTAGATGTATTTAATTAGACTTCTTATCTAGCATTTAATTTATTCATTTTTGCTACGTTGTTAATTATGAAATCTGTTGAACCAAATGTTTCTTTAGTATTTTTGTTGTAAACCTTAGTTTTTCAGTCGTAACAATTAGTTTGATTCTGATTTTAATTTTGTTATTGCCTAATAAATCTAATTTTTCGAATTTGATAATATTCTTTGTGATCATCGTTATGTGTGTTCTCTATTTGATTTTGTAGCCTTACGCATTTACTTATCTCTCAAGTACGCGGCGTCTGTTACGATTCGGGTTCGGGACGTGACAGAATATAATACGAATAAAATTCGTATCATAATTTTTAAATTTATTAAAAAATTCGGTTAAAAAATGAATTCATTAATTATTCGGATACAAGTTCACTAATTAAAATTTTGATTTTTCTCAATATTTATACTATCAGCAAAAAAAACAGTTATAAATTTTAAAAATAATTTAATCAACCTTTTGAAAATAATGAATATATCCATTCAGGAAATAATAATAATAATAATAATAATAATAATAATAATGAAAACACAATTCTAATAGACTTTTACAAAGAACAAAAAAAGGTTGGCCAAGGGTTGAAAGATTAGAAAGAAACAAGTTGGTAAATAAAAAAATAAAAAAAAAATAGATTAATTGAGAGTAAATATTAATTTCACTCATAAGTCACCAAAACTATAAATTAATATACAAATTTACAAAATCACAACTCACAAACTAGTGGTGGCGAGGAAGATGACGAGCGGCATGCGTCCCGAAGGAGGCGGGCGTGAGAACAGAGAGAAGAAGGTAAGGTGGGGTGGGGTGCTATGAGCAGTTGAGCCTGTGATGATTTCTTTTATTTATTTATTTATTTAATTTTTTTTTTTTCCTTTGAAAGAGGCAAGTGTCTCTTTTCTTTAGGGTAAGGAGGGGCCGAGGGCTCATAGACTCATACTGTACAGTACAGTCGTGCTTTTAGAAATGAAATCCAAAGGAGATAAAAAGGTTAGTGCAGAATTTTTTCTTCCAAAAATTCGAAATTCACAAATAATTTATAAATAATATTTTTTAATTCAAAAATTTACAAATTATTTTAAATTTTAAAAAAAATTATATTTTAATTAGATTTCTCAATAATTCACGACTAATTCTTGAATTAACTATGAATACAAGGCCACTTCAATAACCGAAAATTTATTATTGTTAAAGATAGATCTAAAACCAAATAAGATAAATCTCTTCATTTACTGCTGATTACAAAATCAGTAGTTTATTACACAATTTATTTAGTTTCTGTTATCTATTTCATCAAACATAACCAACCTCATCTAGTAACTCGTTTCCATAATAACCGCATGCAATAACTGCATGCAATTTTTGTATAGAAAGAAGATTATTGAGAGAGGCGCTAGAGCGCACGTGGTTTATTGTAATTTAGCCTGCAAATAATGTAAGCAGTGAAAAGCAAATTACTCCTATTATTATTACTGGTTGTAGCTGAGATGGAAAACTATGTCATCCACACTTGCACAGAGCAGAAGCAAAAGTCACATCCTTTAATCATCAGACTTAGCGGTACTTTTCAGCCCTCTAGGACTAACGTTATATTCGGCTATAACATGTTTGGAAACCCATTTAGAACAATTTACCGAATGAACAAGCTCATCATATTTCTGAATGGATATAACGTTGAAGCACAATAAAATAGAGATCTAGTGAGAGCACCTAAACACAGAAATCAACACATCAGTCGGGAATTAGGGTTTAGGTTACTTTTTACAGCCAAGTTAATGTGCTTTAGGAAACCACACTCGCTTTTCTGTCCTCCAAGAGTCTAAGCTCTTCCCGCCACCCTTCCATTCTTCTCATCTTATCCAACTGCTCGGTCATCATATTTTGATGCTCCCCTTGCAACTGAGCCTCTGCTAGACGTATCTGCAACATAGTTCCAAATTGTCAAAATAGAAACATCTAGTATTTGCATTTATGAAAAGTTTTGTGAAAGACGCACAACTAGAGGCTTCTGAAAGTTCACGTAAAATCAAGCAGGATCGAAATAGTAAATGATGTCCTCAGCAGAGGAAAAGATCAGTCATAAGCGTATAGCCAGAGATAGTATCTCTATTTCGCTAATAAGTATGCGACTGGAGCAGTTATACGTTAGCCATTTTTTAAAAAAAAAAATAAAAAGAGAAAGCTAGAAAATTATGTGCAGTCAATTGATTTTAGCAATAGCCGTACAGTCGGCCAGATTTTTCTATACAGAATAACAAGCTGTGCATGTACATATTGTATTAAACTAGGTCTTCTCAAAAGCTGATATCCCATACAATTCAATGCATATTTCAATACAGATTTTGTCATACTACCATCATTAGAAGATTAATATCATAAAAAACACATCATAAAAGACTATTATTTAACATAATACATGCATCCATATATGCAAAGTACGCCTCTGTTTTCATACAGACATGTCAGCATGCATGCACA
Organism: Tillandsia fasciculata; assembly: GCA_029168755.2. Classification (NCBI taxonomy): domain Eukaryota; kingdom Viridiplantae; phylum Streptophyta; class Magnoliopsida; order Poales; family Bromeliaceae; genus Tillandsia; species Tillandsia fasciculata. The sequence continues at coordinate 19,209,796 of CM054947.1, read as the reverse complement.
TGCCCAAGTGCTTGCACATATGTACACACAACATGCACGCATAAGGGTTCACGCGTACACATGCCCAAGTGCTTGCACATATGTACACGCAACATGCACACATAAGGGTTCACACGTGCACTCATGAGAAGATGTAGGATAAATTAGAAAAACACTAATTTATTTTGCTAGTGATGAGCCCAAAATTTAAAGAAAACTAAATTTTAAAATTTTTTAAAAAAATCAGAATAATTCTAAAAAGATTAGAAAATAAGGATTAAACGAAGAAGAAGCAAAAAAATAATAGAGAAGAAACATATGAAGAAAAGAGAAAGAACATTTAGAAAGATAGATTTTCTTCGGCGCACATGGCAAAAGAAAGAAGAAGATACCATAACCGCAGTCAAAACACAAAACTCAAAATTTATTCCATCATAATGCAACTCTAAAATTACAAGGCATAATCTATATTTATAGCCATCAACATATAACCCTAACTAAAAACAAATCTCACGAATTTAGAGATATATCTAAAAAAACCCTAAACCATATCCCTAATTTTTTAGGAATTTATTTCACATGATAAATCATAAAAATCTTTTTAAAAAATCACCCAATTAAATTAATAAAAATAATAACTCCAAAAATTAGAAAAATAAAATAAAATCTAAACAACTCAATCAAACCAATTACAAAAAATTGATTTATATAAATAAAAAGGCAATTCAACCTAATCTTGTCCACATTAGGTTATACACATCATTCACTTTCACTGTGCAGGATTTCGTCCTTAAGATCATGATAATCAACAATAGGATGGAGATATATCGAGTGGTAGGGAGGATGAAGTGGTGCAATCCAATTCCCACATCTCGAACAATTTTTATTAGCACTATCTCGGTCACGACTACTGTTTGAAACTCTAACTTGTGGTAGAAGAGGGACCTTCGGCGGTGGTAATGGAGGTGGAACAACAGGCACCTCAATAATCTGTTTAGATGGCTCGAAAGTTGGTGGAGTTGACGGAGGTGATGAAGAATCAGACAATGATTGGATGTGGCTGCATCGACCTCAGCTTCTTGACCCTTGGAAAAATAGCATATCGAATGCTCTTATCGTGAGAGAAATACTTATTTTCCTCCACGGCTAGAAAAGCATTTTTGGCCTCATGCCATTGTCATCCTAGTATGTCACATCTCTCTATATCAACCATGACAAATTGTAGAACCCAAGGGTTCTAAAGAAAAAAATTTAAGGTTCGGAGGACCTAACTATAATTTTCGCTTAATAATTAATGCAATTGAATTTTATGCGAAGGGTCCGGGCTGTAAATTTGTGGAGATCATCGTGGAAGTGAATTATGATGATTAAAATTTTCTGGTCGCGAACCAAAAATGTTTAAGGTGAAAACGAAAAGCCAGAATCAAAAAATTTACTGAAAAATCGAGCGACCGTCAATCCGGTCTAAAAAAGATCAGCATTTCATGTATGGAAACTGGCAATTTTACAGTCAAAATTTCGGGGACTCAAAGCTCTACAAAAAATCTGAGTAAGAAATTTTGAGGTTTCAAAGATAAATCAGTTGCCTGGAATTTATCGTCGCGACCGTAAAACGCGTAAAAGGCATTCGGATTCGAAAAGTGCCAACATTTCATGTGAGGAATCGCGAAGTTTTCGATGGCTAGGTTGTTAACACAGTAATGAACATTCACCTAATTTTTGGGGACAATGGAAGGTTTTGGAGGGTTCTTCTTGCGAGAGAAAATTCGGATAAATAACACGAAAGGAAGCCATAGCCACCCCCTCTCCATTCTTCACATCCTAGCACGCATCCTCAACCCTGGCCACTGGCGCCACTGAGCCTCCGGCCACCCTGCTCTGGCCAGCAAGAGCCACGAGCGCCTTTCCTCCCTTTCTCACTTCCTGTGTGTAGCTACAAGAATAGCTGTGGGCTCCCCACTTTGACACCAACGAGGAGCTCTTCCTCGGCAGTTTCTTCGGCGAGCATCACCACTAGAGGGTGGTCCTCTGTCGTCGATAATGAGCACGACGACCTTGGCCTCCTCCTTGGCCCGGATTGAAGCTTTGGATTTGGGGAACCAAAGTTGGTTGCGACTCCATATTTGCTGCCGCCACTGCTCCTTGTCGCCGGCCACCACATCTTCTTAAGTCCCCCTATCGACCTAGACCTCCCCTGGTCCTCTGTCGTCGACAATGAGCACGACGACCCTGGCCTCCTCCTTGGCCCGGATTGAAGCTTTGGATCTGGGGAATCAAACTTGGATGCGACTCCAGATTCGCCGGCCACCACATCCTCTAAGTCCCCCTCGTCGACCTAGACCTCCCCTGGCCGGCGTGCGCTATTCCTGGCCGCCGGAGTAAAGATACAAGATCCCTACTCTAGATATAGCTCAGGTTGGGGCTTAGGTTGGCCGAGCTCGCTGTTTCGGCCAACCCCGACACGGGTAATCTTCCGGCAAGCGAGCACAACCTTCCTATGAGTCCCTAGGTCACCGTGCTCACCTTAGTTGCGTTCAAGGTGACCTCCATTTGGTTGTTAGGAAGAGTCGCTCCCGGCAGGCTTGAATCTAGCCGTTCAAGTTGCTCCAGCATGCTCTACGATGCTCGATTGCGCTCCGGACAACGAGCATGGGTTCTAGAGCGTCGAGACCTTCGCATCTCCGCTGCTGGTTCGATTCCAAAGTGCGGAATAATCAGTAACAGACTCAAAATCCCCTTTAATATAATTATATTAATACTAGTGGTGGTCTTTGGTACAATTTCAGCATGTGGACTGCCTTGGGCAGCGTGAGACCATTGCTGGTGACCTTTAGACTGATTGTCCAAGGTCCAGGTGCGTTTACAAAGCATAAATCGGGTTTCGGTCTAGTATTCGACGAAATCGCCGATTCGTAAATCGCAATTTCGGTTCAGGATTTACGTTCAAATATCGTGGATGCCCCAAATTTGTCCTCGGCTAGGTTCTTATTGTCCCCAAGTTTTTCGAAGACAACAAGTGAGTTGACGGTGGGTTCCGGAGCCAAAACGGCAATTTCGGGAACCCAGTATGTCTAGCTTTGGGGGTTTTTCGCATCCGAATCACACCATTTGCCGTGCAGCTGTCCCGACACTCAAAAGAGAGTGTCTTGGAGTAGTAAAGATGGTTGGGTATTGTTCCAAGTGTTTTGGGACACTTCGAGGCTAAATCGGATCCCGAAACACGAAACCGGGCAATATCGAGCGCGAATTGGTGTCGCGCAGGTTACTGCTGTTCGCAGCAATGGTTGGGCCTTATTGGCTAGCCTTTTGGTGAGGTTTGACACCTCTGGTTACAGCAAGATGGCTGTGGGTGCTTCCGGTGGCGAAATAGGCACCTCGGGAGCCAAATCGGTGATTTTTGGAATTTCGATTCCTCGTTTCGGCATACTTTTCATGCAGCTGTCTCAACAACGTTAAGTTGATGTTTTGGGATAGTGGGCGAGGTAGATTAGGTGTGCGGCTTGCTTCGGGACACCCCGTAGGTTGGGGTGGTGTTTCGACAAGTCGATGTGACAATCGGGCGAGTTTTCGGTGATTATTTAACGGAATCCGAAAATCCAATCGTGCGTCTATTTGAATTCATGATTAAAGTCATGGGTTATAGTAATTAGTGAGTTGAGCTAATTACGAATTTGGATTGGACTTTGTACAGGTCCAAGCAGTAGCGTGAGGCACCATCCAGGGGTCGATGACCCACGTTCTACATATAGTAAAGGCGGGTGCTTCGAGCTAGTAATCGATGAGGCAGTATATCTTAATCTCCTTCTTTACACATCACAACATTTGGTATTTTCTCTACATGTCGGTATCATTTTACTATTCCTGACATTTCTTTATTATTATCTTGCATGGTGGTAGATTGGTTCTTGACATGTAGAGTAGGCTCTATTACTACTCGACTATCTGGGGACCTTTAGGTCCAAGTATCATGGCATCTACACACACACACACACACACACACACACACACATATAAAGAGTCCAACTTGAGTGCTTTTAGAAGCACGGAGACCTCCGTGCTCTCAAGTTGTTTTCGATGTTGGGACTTCCGAATGGACAATCGGCTCCGTTAGACTTGATCTAGAATATTTGAAGTATCTAAAAAATAAATTTTTTGATTTTTCAATATCATTTACCTAGCAATCGATAAGGCTCAAAATCAACGGCTGAAAATAAAAATCTCACAAAATATGATGATATGATACTAAAATTTTAGATCAAAGATATTGATCTTATTTTATATAGTATAAAAAATTTTCTATCAAAATTTTACGTAATTTGGATATTTCTACACCGTTAAACTTGCAAACGGCTCACAACAACCATTAAATTGTTAATTTTGAGCCCCTTTGATCACTAGGCAAATGATATTAAACAATCACAAAATTTATTTTCTAGACCTTTTAAATACTCTAGATTAAGTTTAACGGAGTCGATTGCCCATTTTGAAGTCCCAATATTTAAAACAATTTGGGAGCACGGAGGCCTCCATGCTTCTAAAAGCACACAAGCCTAGCTCTTTCTCTCTCTCTATATATATACCTTCTTGGCTGACGTGTTGGTCATGGTTCTCGGCGTTTATACACGACAACATTGGCTTCGGCCACGGTTATCAACTTTTCGTCGAAGGTTATTTAGGATTTATGGTATATGTAGGTGAGTCTTCATGACTTGATCTATTCGGTCTCAGTTCTCAGCGTCCTTATGCCATGGCAGTGGCTTCGGCCATATTATCGGCTTTACGCCAATGCTTCTTGTGATTAGCCACTGTGCTTGGGAGTATTCATAGACACCGGGTCGGTTTGGTCAACAAGGGGTGTACTTATCCGGATAGATCGTCTATTGTAACGCGTGAGTCAGGTTCAATACATGATAGTAACAGGCAGTGGTTGAGGTTGACGGACCAATATGACAAGTTATGGATTGGGTACATGATTGGAACTATCTGTCCATCATGGCATATAGTGGATAGGCTTCTTTACAGTAGCGACATTTTAGTAATTACGGCTTATACTAGTTCTATTTGCTTCTGTAGGTTTACAGTTCTGTTCAGATGTGTATCTCATCATGTATATTTTTACTCTTTCTTTTGTGGTGAATATGGCTGGCTTTCAAGGCTTTGTCATACCCATTGGGAAACCACAAATTGATTTCTCACCCCCCGGTTTTCCACAGGTGGCATAGGTGAGGAGGCAGGTCAGGGTGCGACGTGAGGATTCCTCGGTATAGATAGCCCGCATTAGTGGTCCCCCTCTAGTTTACCGTCTCTTACTCCTTTATATTGCTTAATAAATAGAGGCTCAGTGATTCAGTTAGATTATTTCACTTCATGCTTGAATGTTGTGATCATGTCTGGTTTTAGATTTAGACATATGGATACCTTATGGATATGGCACAGGCGTATATGGTTTTATGGTTCGGCATTGATTTTCTAACGGTTTTTTTTTTTGCAATTGGCCCTATAACAAATTTCTTTTTACAAATAGCCCCCTAAAATTTATATTTGCAAAATTGGTCGTGTCTCTGCCACATAAGCACCACGTAAGCAACAGAAATGGAGGTGTTTAAGTTGAACACAGTTAACCATTCATCGTGTTTTAAACACGGAGAATGGTTTATCGTGTCTAACCAAACACGGTGAATGATTTACCGTGTCTAAATAAATCCCCGCTTTACTATTCTTCTCCTTCTCTTTCCGCCCATCAAATTCTTAAAAATTACTTCAAACACAAATTTTCCATTCCCGTTTTGCCTCTTGTCCTTCCCTTCCATCCATCAAATCCTAAAAAATTACTTTAAACACGAATTCATCATTCCCTGTTTGCCTCCTCTTTCCGTCTATCAATTCTCCAAAAATTATCCGCTTTGCCTCTTCTCCTTATCTTCCCGTCCATCAAATTCCCAAAAATTACCGGATTCCCCATTCTCGCTTTGCCTCATTCTAAAAATCACTTTAAACACGGTAAATGGTTTACCGTGTCTAAAAGCGGGGAATCATTTACCGTGTCCAACTTAAACACCTAGTGCTTACGTGTGGCTCACGTGACAAAAATAGGGCCAATTTTGCAAATATAAATTTTAGAAGGCTATTTTTTAAAAAAAATAATTAAGGGACTAATGCCCTATTATGAATTTATGGCTTTT
>CM054947.1:19133635-19198635 GCA_029168755.2 Tillandsia fasciculata | reverse complement strand
CAAAATAAATAAATTAAATAAATCTTCAAAAGAAAAAAAGAAAAAAAAAAAAAAAAAAAAAAAAAAAAATCTCATTAAAAAAAAAAAACAATCAAAACTACTTGAGAGAGAGAGAGAGAGAGAGAGAGAGAGAGACGGTATGGCCCGTGCCGCCCGATACTCACGCGGGTATCACGCTGTCTCGCGCGATACCCGCGAGGGTATCGCGGCACGGAGGGGGCTGTGGCACCCCCCGATACCGTAGCCCCATACGTGCTGCCCTGTGCCGTACTCGCGCGATACCCGCAAGGGTATCGCGGCACGGGGGTTGCTGTGGCACCCCCCGGTACCGTGCCCCCATATTGGGGGCACGGTACGTGCCGCCCTGTGCCGTACTGGGCGGTACTTCATACCTTGGGCTTGACAAAAGGGCCCCGTGGCGTGACACAGATACAATTTTCTTTTTGTATTCATCTTGCATTGTGAGCATGCCATATTTAATATATTTGAGTTCGATAATAGTACCAACATAAGACAAGAAAAAGTAAAAAATAATGGCATAGAATAAAATATAATTTTTCTACGAATTTTCTTGAAATAAGAATATGAGAAAATTTATGATCAATTTGTACTCAACAATGAACACCATCAAATCTCATGGCAGTTTGAAAAGAAGAGGAATAGAATTTATGATCTTCTATTCAAAAATCCAAATAAAGAAAATAACAAAATAGGCAACTAGCTGTTTAGATGAGATTATCGGGAAGAATAAATAGCAAAGGAGAAACAATCACCTAGAATCATGAGGGGGCCTTTCAAAGAATGATTTTGAAATTATTTTAGGACCAATTTTGCTCCGATAGCAAAACTCATGCAGGACAAATTAGAAAAATCTTAATCTATCTTGCTAGTGGTGAGCCAAAAATTTAAAGAAAACTAAACTTTAAAATTTTGTAGAAAATTTCAGAATAATTTTGAAAATATTAGAGAATAAGGATTAAATGAAGAAGAAGCGAGAAATAAAAGAGAAGAAACAGATGAAAAAAAAAAAAAGAGAGAAAGAACCTTTAGAAAGATATATTTTCGCTGACGCACATGGCAAGAAGAAGAAGATATCATGACCACAATCAAAACACAAAATCCGAATTTTATTCCATCATAACTCTAAAATTATATATTTATACCCGTCAAAATATAATCCTAATCTAAAACAAAGCCCACGATTTTAGAGATTTTTTTAATTCGAACGTATCTAAAAAAAGCCCTAAACCATATCCTTAATTTTTAGGAATTTATTTCACACAATAAGTCGTAAAAATCTTTTTAAAAAATCAAGCAATTAAATTAACAAAAATAATAATTCAGAAAAAAAAATATATATATATATATAAACGACTCAATCAAACGTATTACAAGAAATTGACTTAAATAAATAAAAAAAAGACTCGACCTATAATCTTGTCCGCATTTGGTTCCGCATCCGAAGAGGCACAACACCACACACCTACGCACACACATGCATAAGCATGTGCACAGTGTGCCACACGAAGCATACGTGCAGGGCCTTCTTCAGGGTGGAATCATTCTTTAGTGGCCTAGATACGAAAAAAGGAATTGCATCATGATTTCATGATTTCATCATGGAAATGAGTTGTCACACTTAAAATATTTGAACGACATTTGAATCATGATTTCATGGTTGTTGAACCTCAAGATTAATATCAGTCAGATAAATTTTGTCTCATGATTATAAATGCATAAATTCATTGTAAATGTAGTTTAATTATATCATCACACATTCACACTAGTTTATTTCTTGGTGTAGTCTAATCATCTAGATAATTCACGATATATATTGTCAACATTTATCAATATATAATATAACATACAAATTAAAAATATTTATAGTACTATATCCTCCAGTATCATATGCTAAGATTTTTAGAATTTGTCATATCGCTGTATGTGTCCGTAGAACATAGGAAAAATCCAACCCACAGTGCCTATTGAAAAGGTAATAAACCTTCTCACAACATATTGAAGGTAATAGACCTTCTCATATGATTCAGCATATTGAACCTCCAGAAGAAGTGTGCTATTTTGCTGCGCATTTAGAAGAAAAGGTAATAGGTTTAATTGGTGCTAAACAAGAAGCTAAAATTTTAATCTAAAATTTTCCTGAATTATTCTTTTCTAAAAAAACCTAGAAGTGTAGTTGAATGAAAAGTCGGAATATAACGGACAAAATAACAGCATACAAATTAAAACAGGAAAGGAAACAATGGAAAGTACCTTCTTCTTAAGGGCCCGAATTCTCTTATCTAAATCTGGGCCAGAAGAGCTTTGTTCTGGAACCTCCGCAGAATCAGTGACAGAACCCACTTCCACTGGCACGTCAGAAATAGAGATACTATTCATCTGCTCAACTATAGATCCTGATGCATCTGATTGCTGTGGCTTAATTTGAGATGAAGAAACCTCTTCAGCCTTTGGTACCTCAGCTTGGTCATCTAAGTTCTTCCCCTTGTCACTTGATGAAGCAAGAGCAGCCTGCCAATAATGATAAGGTTATGCTTTAAGAACTTGATAATGAAACAATTCAAATTGTCAAAAAAGAATTTGTCAAATTATCGAAAACAAATTAAACTAATTCATCTTGAATGCTAAAAATGCAAAGCCTTGTGTTGCCTATTTATTTATGGGTTAAAAATAGGTCCAACTTCCTGCCCTGTGACAATAGGCGCAGGAGACTAATAAGTTGAGTGGGACTGTGGTTCACAATAGACCTAACGGCAAGAGGCCCAACAATAAACCTAATGTCCAGGTGGGTTGAGTCCGGTCGAGACCCGTGGGTGCTGTGTTTGTACGCTCTAAGTGAATTGGTTGCGTATTTCTAACAGCTCGAGCTTTTGGAATTAATGGTTAGCGCCAACGATCCGACAACTTATAGGCAAAAATTACTCTAGACACCTTCGTAATAGTAAGTTTCTCAATTGGAATAGAAGTCGCATAGTATCCGTAGGTTCATTTCTTACAATTTTATCAACCTAAAAATTTACCACTATGAAACTTTGATTTCCCCAGAGTTACATATAAATGTGTTCCTTATTTCTATCTGAACTTAACAAAAGTAAAAATTTCAGGACTCCAAACAGCTTTGCATAGGGATAGGAATACATAAAAGAAATTCTGTCATAACTCGAATTTTCAAAAGCAGTCTAAAAAAAAAAAAAAAAAAAAAAAAAATATATATATTATTTTTATAAAATCAGAGTTCAAAACATGACTCTAGGACGTGAACAGATCCGCTACACGTAAAGAAAATTCCCAGCCCAAACGGATGGAGTCTCCCCAGTACGCGCTCGGCTAGGCAAGTACAAAGATACCATCCATGCAATCAGAGTTTACAACTAACAATTAAACTACTAAACGAATAGTCAATAATTAAATAAACCAAATACATAATCCACAATTGAATCCAAGTACACTATCAATCAGATAATATCTACAAAACTAGACAGATAAGTCACGATCATAAGTCTAAAAGAACTAAAAATAAATCTAAATAACAGATATCTCGGGACAGATCTAGCGCAAAATCTCTCATCAGCGTCCCGACTGCTCACCACCCGACTGACCTGAAAAATAGGTCACCCAAAGGGTGTGAGACATGACTGAATGTATCCCAGTGAGTACAACAAGCCGGAGACAAGCAAGTCATACCTACTGGCATACTATAATCGAAAGGCAGTAAGCAGGTAATAGGCAATAGCAAACGGTATGAAAAGTTGGTATGAAAGCAGATAAATGAACCGATATAAATGTTGAAATAGTAAACTATCATGGAAGCAATAACTGAGCTGTAAACATGCATCAATATTATAGTAAGCAAAGATACCCAATCATGTGCCACTGTTGGTCACGAGGACTTCAGGCTAGTGCCGAACCAAGTCTGACATGTACCCCACACCTGCCGACTAATAACAAAAACAGGGCTCAATATCGCCCGGTCCCACAGGTGCAGCCATGTAAAACGGGCTCACGGGTCTCATAGACCACTCTACCGGTAAAAGACACCATTATGGGGGATCAGCCCACTGGTGTACGTGAAATGTACAGCTAGTGCATGGCGATCACAATGCGGATGCTCAAGCTCGCGGTCGGAAGACCGGAAACACGGCGAATAGCCGAAAACTCCCAAACGGGAACTAGAATAAATCTCAATGCCAACAAATACCATAGTGACAATAATATCCTCCTACTCTATCATGCATGATAATCCAGAAATGATAATACAGTCTAAGAGTGTCTAATAACACTGATCATGGCATAAATATATATAAGCAGAGAAGAATCCCTACTATGCTAAGAGTGTCAACTACACTGGGTAAGACACGATATCCACCTACTCTATCATGTAAGGTAACTAAGTATAATGACAAGAATAATTAGCAGTAGGTGATATATGGCAAGTACAGTCTAATAACACCGATCATGGCATAAATATATATAAGCAAAGAAGAATTTTCTACTATGCTAAGAGTGTCAACTACACTGGATAAGGCACGATATAACAAATAGCGAAAATGTAACAAGAAGTAGGGCTAGCAAGGCAACCAAAGGGTCCAATCAACCATGGTACCCAAAAAGTTACACTATGCTAAGCAAAGAAGAATTTTCTACTAACACCGATCATGGCATAAATATATATAAGCAAAGAAGAATTTTCTACTATGCTAAGAGTGTCAACTACACTGGATAAGGCACGATATAACAAATAGCGAAAATGTAACAAGAAGTAGGGCTAGCAAGGCAACCAAAGGGTCCAATCAACCATAGTACCCAAAAAGTTACACTATACCAATGCCCGGATCGAAGTACCCACCTCAACTCAGGTGGTCCTGGAATCCGCTGCTCAATAGGTGAGAAGGCTCCTGGGTGATCGGCCTGAATCACAACCAACTGTCAAAAACAACTCTCTCATACCCACCCTACAGACTCAAGGTGTACAAAAGACTGAATAAGGAACTTCACTGAAGTCCCGGGATCCGCCGAAATTTCCGGTAATCCGCCGATGTAATTACTTACACTAAAAGACAACTTATGCGAAAACGATTCGATAATTATTGTCCACCAATCACCATAGCAATTTAATGCACGTAACATAATTATAGGCCACAAGAAGGATTTCGGGTGTACCGTACTTGACTGCCGGAGAATCGGTAGCCGTAGGAGTATCCGGGTCGCAAAACAATGCACCGCCGTTCCGAACATGAGAATCGAACGGTGACCGATTAGTTGGGACAATCTGTCGTCAAATCAGGCTTGTGCAGGTTTCGGACGATCAGGGAGGCGGCACAACGCTCGGCGGAGCGACAGACGGCGAATCGGTCAGTGAGCGATGCTGCTGCACTGGCCGCGCTGCACTGGCCGCGATGAAATCCGGACAACTTCGGACCCATCAAAATCTCTAGCGGTACTTGAAAATAATTTAAATAAAAACAACATCGGAAGGCACCATAAGGGTGGAGGCAACGCGCGGCAGGGCGAAGCGCTGTGCGCAAGGCGTGCAAATCTGGCGACGCGCTGCGCGGCATGTGTGCAGGCAACGCGCACAAAGACGCACACAGCAACAGACGCGCGGCATACGCGGCAGCAACATGCGTGCGGCGGCATGCACGGCAGCAAGAGCGGCGCGCAGCAGCAAGGGCGCAGCGCCGCAGGGACGGCGCGCTACAGCAAGAGCGCAGCGCGGCAGGGACGGCGGGCGACAAGAGCGGCGCGCTGGGCGCGCTGCAGGAGAGGCACGCTGGGGCGCGAGGCAGGAGCGGCACGCTGCAACACGCGGCGCTAAGCACGTGCGGCAGGGGCGGCACGCGCTAGGCGCGCGCCGCAGCAACCCGCGGGCGACAGTCTGCGCAAGGCGCGTGCGGCAGCGGCGGCGCCGGCTTGCAAGGAGCGGCGGCAGCCCGGGCATCCAGCGAGCGGCGCGCGGCTTGGCTAGGGCATCCAGATCCAAAGCAAAAAAACAAGAAAAGGGAAGGGAAGGGAGAAGAGAAAGGAAGGGGGAGGAAACCCGACCTGTTTCTTCTCCAGCGACAGCGACTCCGCTCTCCGAGGCGTACGGACGCGAGGGGGGTTTTTCTTGACGGCTGCAGGGAGAAGGAAGAAGATGGATTAGGGCTAATTGTGATTAGAAGCCCTAATCCATATTCCCTTTTAAAACAATTGGCCAAATGACTAATACGTCCCCCATACTCAAGATTTGGTATTTAACCCCAAAATTCGGATTCCAAACACAAATAATTTTTCCGAAAAATATGTCGTAGCTCCAACATCCCAAAAAGACGGTTTCACAGATTTTCATGCGAAACAGCCACGATATATCCAAAATCATCGTAACTGATTTTTCGGTCCGACCTTCTTGCGAAAACTGCGATTCCGAAAGATCCGGGTATCGGATTTTGAATCCGATTGCATCACCGATTTTAGCTCGGTGACACCTTCGCAGTGACGATTTTATTTTGTCGAGATGGGACTCAGATCAATTATCAGTTTTACTAGGCTCAAAATTCAAACAGTATCAAGAAGATCAATTAAATTAAAATTTTCAGATTTAAAATTCTCGAGTATTACAAACTCGTAAGTTAACTCAACAATACAAAAATTGCATATCCCAATAACCACCATGCTATTTTCATGGCATCTAAATTCATTGGCCATGTTCCATCTTCAGTGTAATGGCTTGAGCATATAAAAGGCTAGATAGATGAATTGATGGTGTGATAACAAGCACAAAGACTATCTCCTTCACTTCAAGGGAGGCAATAAATGGTGCAAATCAAGAGCCTACTAGGCATTTAATCAAATTTGGGGCTTAATTTAGTGCTGGTTCTTATTTACTTGATTTGAGTCATATTAGGGTAATCAATCCTAATTTAATCTTTTTCATTTCTGTCAGTTTATTTTAATTTAGGCTTCGATAAATATTCAGATAAAAGCGTTAATCTTAAGCCTACTAGGAGATATCGCTAGAAAGCTGCCAATAAATCCATCTTCCAGGCAGCCTCTTTCTCGTATTGTCTTTGCCGAAGATTCCCCTCCTTTGCTGCTATATCTACAAGGCTGTTCAAGTTGCCGCCATGGTGTAGTTTACAAAACCTTTCTTTCCTATTCTCAATCAAATTCAATCCCATCTCCCACAACACTTCTAAATGGCCGGTCATTTATCAAGGTGACTGTAAGGAAGGCTTCACTCACCAAAACTAAACCTTACTAATTCAATGCGACAAGTTTAATGAAGAAAGAGCGTCTTGTAAATATACATATTATATTAAAGAAAAAAAGAGCCACTAGTAGCATATGGGCAATTAGGGAAGAGACAAGTGACTACTTATGACAATAAAAGCATATACTCTTTGACATTTAGGGCAGAGACAAGTGAATATTTATAAGAATAGCATCATATACTCCAATGCAATGCCAGTATTTGGGTGGAGTGGGATGCAATGAAGACAATGACGAAGTAATTCACCAATACATAACAAAGAACCCCAGCTTGTTAATTAAATTAAAGACTGGAAAAGAAGGTGACAAATGATTGCCATGTTCTACCTAACTGCAAATATTTAAAATACAATATTCCATAAAAGTCCATTCGCAATGATAACTTTAGGGGCAAAGGATACCCAGATCCAATACCTCGAACACTCGAAGTGCCAATGGAAATGCCAATGGGTCTTTACATGTTCCCATCACATAATGGCTCAGGGCTAGCAGCGACTTCGAGGGATTTTTATATGATGGTAAAATTCTTATGCGAGTACTCGTGATAGTCCTTCAAACCTCTCCATCAAGCTCAAGAGGACGACATCCAAAGCTCGATGCCAACAAATGTTTGGGATCCTCCATATTTTATATCTCAAAGCTCTTGCTCTCTCATTGCTGTTGATGGAAAATTACTGATGCAACCCCCACTACCTAAGAATAAGACAGCAGAGGGCAAACTAAAATTAATTGACTCAGATTAGCCTTGGCACCAAAGAGGAATCTCACCCTATTTACTATGTCAGAGAATGTTGGTTCATATATGTATATTACTAAATGTCTGATACATTATTTTCATGAGATTCAAACGAGAAGCGCTACGCTAATGACAATCAAGTTCTCACATGTTATAATCATGCTGATTGCAGTTTGAGTAACAAACCACATCCAAGGTAGATCATAGTGATGCCATAATGGGAAACCAACCGTCCTGATTGACCAAACCACCATGTGATTCATTCTAAACCTTCTCGATTGAATTCTATTTGAATCGGATATGTCCTGCTTTTTGTAGAACAAAAAATTACCATAAGAGGATGGAGGTTTTTTCAATAAGTTCCCACTAAATAATTTTATTTTCATCAAGATTAATAGATTAAATCACATTAGAGTTGCGTTTGGCAACCGGGATAAGGGGAATATCCTCCACCTTATCCCCAAACAACATTAAGGGAGGGGGGACAGCTGTTCCCCCCCTTTACCAGGTTATCCCGGATAACCTGGTAAAGGGGGGGAACAGCTGTTAAGGCCCAACCTTGTTCTACCTAGTTCCTTTTTTTTTCTTTTTTTAATTAAAAATTTTTAAATTATAAGATATTTAAATTTATAAAATTTAAAATTTAATTTTTTTATTTTATAAATTTTAAAATTTTTAATTTTACTTTTTAATAAATCTAAAAATTTAAAATTTTTTATTTTTTTAAAAAAATTATTAATTTATATAAATTTTTTCATAAAATTTTTTAAATTTATACAAATTTTAAAATTAAAATTTTTGTTCCCACTTTTGTAATTTTTTGAGACAATTAAAATTAAAATTTTGAACATTTATAATTTTTAACTTTAGAGAATTTTACAATTTTATAGCTTTTAAAATTTTTAACTTTAATTTTTAATAAATTTAAAAATTTATAAAATTTTAAAATTTATTAAATTTAAAATTTATACAAATTTTTAAATTTTTAACTTTAATTTTTAATAAATTTATACCAAATTTTTAAAATTTATACCAATTTTTATATACAAAATTTTGAATTTTTAAAAATTTATAAAGTTTCAAAAACCAAAAAAAAATAATAATTTTTTTATATATATAAGTAAAATATAAATTGTAAAAAAAAAATAATAATAAATATTTTAAAATTAAATATTTAAAATCATAACAGTAAAATTTTTATCTTAAATTAAAAATTTAATCCCCTCTATTCTTCTTATTCCTTTTTAACTTACCAAACACAATTTTTTTTATCCCCGGTACAACTCTTATACTCAACCAAACACAAAATTACTTTAGTTTGCTTGTACCTGAACTTATACCTATTCCGGGAATAACCAGTTTTCGCTTATACCCGAACCAAACGCAGCCTAGGAGAATTTGTGAGAATCTTTGAGATCTTATAAGGATCATTGATCCATTTCCTAGTTAGCTCTATTCCATAATGTTATAATTTTGAGCAGAAATGTCAAGAAGTATTATAAATAAAGGTTCAAAACCCCTACCGTTACACCCCTACTGTTACATGCAATTTCTAATTAACAAAATTTTCTTAGAGCTTCCGAGGCACAAATTTCATTGCAAAAGTATCACCATGTTGAAAGTCCGATATGAGAATTACTCCAGTTTTCCTTCATTCTTCCTTCTGTCTTCTTCTATTTTCTATTTTTTTTTCTACAATGCTTTTCCCACTAGAATGGTATAGTGGTTGCAATGAAACATCACAATTAGTTATTGGGATTACTGTTTGAGGAAACCACAACATCCTCACAAACAAAATTTACCAGAAGGAAGCAAATGAAAATACAAAAAAGTACTATGTTATCATTAAAAGACTTCCATACCCAAATCTATTTTGCCTAAGGAATGCTAGCTCACACTTCATGAGTTTGTTACACGCGGCTTGCTGTCTCTCAAGGAAAAAGATTTACAACTTAACTCCATTATCGTATTCATAGTTTTATCTAATATTACCAAATTACCATCTAAATACCAAAGAGAGAAGATAATTATAAAGTCGGCGGTGGCATACTCTTTCGTAGTCCCAGCTTTGCTCTTTCAGGTTGGATCCATTCTAGTTCCCGTAAGAATATATGCCATCTTGCCATATTTGAGGCAGTGATGGTACACTACTCTATAGTCTATGCAAGGAATAAAGTGTCGTGGCACGGGAGCATGCCGATGAATGCTTGGCACGGCACGGTACGGTACAGGGACGCCTCCGTGCCGACACGTGGCACGCTTGCGTGCCGATGGATACGCATGACCTTCCAGCGGCACTCTCTGGCACGTTTTTTTTTTATTTTTTTGTTCCCAATAAACTTTTATAATGTTATTTTGAAATGTTTAGTTAAATAATTATAAATATTGACTATATATAGCTTACACTACTCATCAATTATTGTAGTAGTAAGCTTTTTTAAATATAAAAAAAAATTATATCTCATAGAGAATAGAAATGAAAATAAAATAATAAAATTCACAAATAAAATTTATTCAAGAAAGTTAGAAAAAGAACAATATGATGAGAAAATTATATCTATCAACTTGAAAAATTCTTTTGATTTTATTATTTTTTTCAGAAGTTAAAAAATTATAAAATATAAATTCATAGAAAGTAATATTTTGTTCTCAAATTTTTTCAAAATTCATATATTGATTCGACGAGGGATTATATGATGACTAGAGCAACAAGAATACAATCGCAATTATGCCGATAATTTTTTTTTATTTTTACTTTTTTTAAATTGAAGAAAAATATTTTTTTCAAAACTAACAGAAAAATTATGAAAATTGATTAACTTTTAAAAATAGTTTGATTTTATCTGTTTTTTCTTGAAATTTAAAAAAAAATATATAATATACAAAATTAGAGAAATATTTTTTTTCAACATTTTAATGAATATTTGCAAGATTGACACATATTGATTCGACGAGAGACCGCTAGATATTTAGATTAACCATAATAGGACCGTAATTACTTTGATAATTCTTTTTTATTTGAATTTTTTTTAAAATATTTATTAAATATTTGAAAAAATATAATTTTTATTAAAATATTTTTTAAAAAATATTAGATCTATTTATAAAAACTTAGCAATAAATTATATGACAAGTAAATTAAAAAAATTTAGGTATTAATTAATTTAATTTATCTTCTAATTTTATCAGTGTTTTCAATCTTTTAAATTCAAAAATAAAATTTTCAAAGTTAAAAATATTTTTTTCGCAAATCTCATATAAAATACTAGAACTATCTAAAATAATTAAAATTTTGACTACATAATAATTAAATCAATTATATTTATTTTCAACTTTTTATAAACTACAAATAAAAAAATTACCTAATTTTATATTTCTTAAAAAAAATTTACAAATTAAAAATATTTAAAAGAAAAAAAATCACGTGGACATAAGGACCTACCAAAGGAAAAAAAATCGTAATAAAAAAAGAAAACAACGGATGAGAGCTACAAAAGCCCACCCAAAAAAAAAAAAAAAAAAAAAAAAAATTCACAACAAAAAAATCAAAACTAACTGTGAGAGAGAGAAAAAAAACAACCACAAAAAAAAAAAAAAAAAAAAAAAATCAAAACTAACTCTGTATGTGTGTGTGTGTGAGAGAGAGAGAGAGAGAGAACGAAGGATTTGCACAAAAAAAAACAGAAGGAAAAAAAAAAAAAAAAAAAAAAAAAAAAGAGGCACGACACTGTGCCGCAATACCCTCGCAAGTATCGCGGCACGGGGAGTGCCTTGGCACCCTCCTTGTACCGTGCCCCCATATTGGGGGCACGGCACGTGCCGCCTCGTGCCGCTCGGCACGAGGCGGCACTTTATTCCTTGAGTCTATGCCAGGTAGCTCAACTCAATCATTGCGTACTATGGTATAAACTCTAGCAATCCTGCTAGTGGTTTTAACATGCTTACAAACTGTAACAGCCAGCGCCGGAAAAGGGGGAACGGTGCCGAAGGAGCGAAAGATTTTCACAGAGTAGCGAGGAGGTCGAGGGAACTAGGGTTGGAGGACTACAGTCAGCAAGATCTGGAGTTCCCAAGAATAAGAAGTGGAGCGCGGAGCGAGCGGTCGGGCCACGGGTACCGGGCGAACCCACTGGAGCACCCGACAGGCTTATGAGAAGAAGAAGGGGGCCTCATTCTAAGTGGAACCGGACTGCGCACCGCCGGCCTACCATGAGAGAGGAGCCCATTGAAGCCCAGTTCTCATTAGCCTTTATCAATAGTTTCCTATAATAATTTATCGTTAATCCCACTAGTTAAGTAGATTAATTAGCCTCAATGATGTAATTAAAGAAAGACTATATGAACCTATGGATGTAATGAAGGAATTATGAATGAAGTCTAGTACTTTCTCCCCAAGCTTCTTTCTTCTCCCTTTTCTTCCTTCTCCTCCTCCCTCTACTCTTCTCTCTCTACTCCTCCCCTTCTTCTTCTTCCATTCTCTTGTTCGAACCCATTTTTTATCCCTCGATAAGCAATCGTCGGGCCATCATTCTCCCCGCCGTACCGGCCTCAGAGAAGCATCATCATTGGCAGTTGCGGGTCGTCCGGATGTTACATTTTGGTATCGGAGCGGTCGATCCTCGGATTTGCTGCCAAGTACCACGCATAGCAAAACCCGAATTTCTTGATTGCTGAACTAAAGAAGCAAGTGAGATCCGAGCCTACAGAACCAATCTCGGATTGGACCTAGGCAATAGGACCACAAGTAGCAAGCATCTCGGAACAGTGGTAAAAAGAAAAATTCTCACCCACTTGTAGTTATAAAGTACACAGACAGTAGTAACAAGGGCAAGTAGAGATATATTGAGTGGTCATACCAAATCCTGAGACAGGCGATACACAATAGGTATCGTCCGTGCCGTGCCGAGCGGCACGAGCTTTTTTTAAAAGAAAAAAAAAAATCATATGATTGTACAGTAAAAAGTTGTACCGTACAACTATTTAACTGTACAACTTTTTTATTTTTTTTCTCTTTCCACATTATGTTTTGTTTTTTTTTTGTTTTTTGTTTTTTTTTCTCTCTTTAAACACATGATAAGTAAAAAATATTATAATTTAAGTTTTTATTTAGAATTTTTGAACATTTCATAATTATAAAGCTCTTGTAAAAAAAAATTTAAAAATTAGTCATTTTTTATTATAATTTATAAATAGTTGAAAATTAAATGGATCAATAAATAGATCTTGAAAAGTTTTGAGAAAAAATAATGTTTTCTAATTTTATATTTTATAATTTTTAAAATTCAAAAAAAAAATGATAAAATCAAAATAATTTTCAAAGTTAATATATATATAATTTTCTCATCATGTTGTTCTTTTTCTTATTATTTTGAATGAATTTTATAATAGTTATTTTTATGTAAAAAAATTGTGTAAATCATAATGCCACCTAAGAGAACAGAAGAAAACTATATATAGCCAATATTTATAAATTTTTGACTAAATATTTCAAAACAATATTATAAGAGCATATTGGGAAGAAAAAAAATAAAAAAAACCATGCCAGAGCGTGCCACTAGGAGGTCATGTGTATCCATCGGCACACAAGCGTGCCACGTGTCGGCACGGAAGCGTGTCCGTACCGTATCGTGCCAGGCGGAGAGCGGCACGCCCCCGTGCCACGTGTCACGGATATATGTATTGGCGAATTTTGTAAAAATAGTTGGAGTCTTGAAAAACTATGACATCAATCTCAAGAAGAATGAATCCATGATAATCAGGTACGTTTAAATTAATATTTTTGGTGATTTGAATTCATTCTATTTGATTAGAAGTACTTAGAATATTTTATATGGCTTAAAAATAAAAAACTGGACATTTTGTATGTTCAGGATCCAGATCAGACTGAGTTCAGTCCGAACCCCGAACATAGGTTGGTTCATGCGAAATTCCAGTCCGGATCATCTAGGCTCCAGTCTGGACCCCGAACATTGAATTTCTTATTTCGCATGAAACAGACCGGATCAGCTCCATTCCAGTCCGAACCCCGAACCATTATTTTTGGAATTTTTACGAAGGTCCGGACCGCCGTAAATCCAGCTCGGACCGTGACGCGAAAAAATTCAGTTACAAGCAGTTTTTTATTCTTATTTTATTTCTAATGGCTTCTAACCTATAAATAAACCCTAAAGATATTATTTTAGGATAATCCACAAATAGAGAAGAAAATGAAAATACGTTCTAATCTAGATTTCTTCTTCTATTATTTTGATCGTTCTTTCGATCAAGAAAATATATCGATTTGATTCTTGAATTTTTTCAACTCTTTATTCTTTTTAAGAATCAAACTGATAAACGCTTATATGGTGTTTTTCTTATCTATCTATGATTTCTGAGCATTCAAAATCACCACCACCAAATAAACTATCAACGAGTTTCGGAAGGAACATCGGCGTGTGGATTCGCGTGAAGGCCTTATGGATTCAAAGTATCGACTTCGTGGATTAGAAGTTAGGCACGTTAGTAGATTCGGTACGTGCTATATTGGTGACGACTGTGGATTCGATTGAAGACTTCATGGATTCGAAGTTGGACGCATTCGTGTGATCGAAGAGTGTTGAGGACGAGCGGAGAAGATCTACTTGGAGCGTATGGAAAAGGATGAGTCGTGGATTTGCATAACAACCTTATACGTGTTTTAATCTTAGTGGATTTTTTCGTGTGATCGGTCCCGTGGTTTTTACTCCTGAATTGGAGTTTTCCACGTAAAATCTTGCGTACTTTTTTTATTTTCCGCATTAAGTTATTTTTACGCAAAGATTTCAAAGTTTTATTGTATGCACCTATTCACCCCCCTCTAGCCGGTTTTTCTCCTATTTTAGATTCTTGGATTCCATAACCCACAATGGTATCAGAGCGGGAATAGAGTTGTAAACAATAGTTGAGGGTGGAAACATCAATCAACCTCCGTTCTTCGATAGAACAAATTATGCTTATTGAAAAGTTCACATGAGAGCGTTTCTAATTTCCGTCAACGAACAGGTTTGGCAATCAATTGAGAACGGATGAAAACATCCTACTGAATATGTCATTGTTGCACAAGTCCCTAAATCTAGGACGAAGTGGTACAGGGAAGAAATAGATTTATCTTTTTACAATAGCAAGGGTGTCAATGCTATATTTAATGCCTAGTCACAAACAGAGTTCTCTCGCGTCTCAGCTTGTGAGACTGCGAAAGAAATCTGAGATACTCTTCAAGTTACACATAAAGGAACGAGTTTAGTAAAGGTTCAAAAATTACAGATACTTACAAGCAAATTTGATTCTATTCGTATGGACGAACATGAAACCTTTACTGACTATTATACACGATTGCAAGACATCGTAAATACATGTACTAACTTGGGAGAAAAGATCTCATAATCAAAGTTGTAAGAAAATTCTTAAGAACTCTTTCCGAGAGATTTCGCCCTAAGGTTGCAGTCATTGAAACAATAAAACATTCGGACGAGATCAAAGTAAAAAAATTAGTTGGTACTCTTCAAACTTATGAAATGACTTTTTCTACTAACTTTTCTTCTGGAAAGCCTTCCTCTTCTTCTAAGTCTTCAGGTATGGCATTAAAATCAACAAAAAATAAAGACACAGATTCATCCTCAGATTTAGACGATAATCCATCAATTGGGGATTTTGAGAAACAACTAGCTTTCATGACAAGAAAATTCCGCCAAAACTTTAGAAGGGGTAATTCAAGCAAATCATCATCTTTTTTTTAAGTCCAAGAAAGGCAGAGGATTCACAGGCTCAAAGTCAAGAAAACAAGAGTTCTTCAAGGGAGAAGAAGAACACCGAGAAACAAATCCAGTGCTTCAAGTGCAGAGGCTTTGGACATATATCAATGGATTGTCCCAATAAGAATCCATCCAAGAAGAAGGCAATGCAAGCCGTCACATGGGATGACTCTTTCTCCTCTGACGAGTCATCTTCTAGTGATGAGGATACGAATGCCACGACATTTCTTGCGCCCACAACTTCACCATTCGTGTGCTTATCATCGACTTCCTCCGGTTCGTTATCCGTCTCCTCCTTGAATGAAAAAACAATATCGGATGATGAACTAAGTGATTCCGAATGAGAAGATTTTGCTCACGCCTATCAACAATTGTTACAGGACTCAAAAAAATTGGCGAAGCATAAGAAGAAGTTGAGGAGAAGGTTGATGAAACTCGAAGACCAATCCAATAAAGCAACTTCTCTCTCAAAGATTCTTGAAAAGGAAAAGGACAACTTGATCAAGATCAATAATTCCCTTCAAGATAAAAATGAGCATTTTGAGAAGGAACATATGAAATTAGTTGAAAAGGCTAATTACTTCTTAAAGCTCTATTCCGAGACTCGTCAAGGAAACATCGAAATGACGAAGACCATATTCCAACTTAAAGAAGATTTGAAAAGGTTCTCATCGAGACGATCCAAATTGGATAAGCTACTTGGTCTTGGTCAAACAAATAGATTAGGCCTTGGATATGACCGAACTTGTGAGGAACCAAGTTCGAGTGAACGAAAATTCGTGCCCTAGTCGGTTTCTCCTCCAACTCCGACAAAATTCGTTAAATCCATTGTTGACAAACCTTCTACATCACATTTGAACTCAATGTCAAATAAGGTATGTCATCATTGTGGATCTAAAGGACACATAAGAACATCATGCAAGCAAAAAGACGAATTCATTAAGGCTTACAAAATCAAGGATCGACTACCATCAAGAGCACAAACCAGAAATCAAAGGAAAATCAACCAAGTGTCAAGAGCAATGGTAGTACACCTCCCGAGAAAAATCCTATGCGGAAATCCAAAGAAAAATGATCAACCAAAGAAGACAACCTCAACAAGGACTTCAAGATCATTGCTGACATATTCCAATACTCGTAAGATTTGGGTGCGCAAAGGTGAACTCTTCTCTTGTCTTGTCATTCACACATCATTACATGCATATGATAATTCGTCTTGATATTTGGATAGTGGTTGCTCACGGCACACGACCGGTGATAAAAACTATTTTAAATTCTTCTGAGAAAACCTCCGAAGGACTTGTTGTTTTCGGAGATGGTAGATCTTCTAAAATAATTGGCAAAGAAAGGATCACTATTCCAAATGGCCCGGTTTTGATCGATGTTTTATACGTTGAGGGCCTTAAGACTAATATCATAAGCATTAGTCAATTGTGTGATGATGGTTTTTCAGTTAATTTTTCTGCGATAGAATGTGTTGTAACTTATTTAAATCATTCATTCTTTTTTAAAAGGGTTAAATTACAGAATAATTGCTATATAGTTCCTTATATACCCATTGAACAATGTAACCTAATTTCACTTGACACCGAAACACTTTGGCATGAAAGACTAGGTCACATGAACTTTAGGGAACTATCTAGGATTTCACATAAGAATGTTGTTAGAGGAGTTCCTAAATTTAGCTTCAAAAAAAATATTGTGCGTGGTGGATGTCAAAAGAAAAAACAAACTAGATCCACTTACAAGAACTTGAACCATATAGGAACAAAACGGCCACCAGAATTATTGCATATGGATTTAATGGGGCCAACTAGACAACCAAGCTTGGGTGGTAAATGGTATATCATTCTCATGGTTGATGATTTCTCTCGGTTTTCATGGATAGCATTTTTGAAAGAGAAAGTAGATACTTTAGAATCTTTTCATGATATTTGTCATCGTATTATGATTGAGAAAAACGAAAAGATTGTTCGTATTCATACTGATAGAGGTGGAGAATTCATAAATTCAAAATTTATTAATTTTTGTTCTTCAAACGAGATAAAACATGAATTCTCCGCACCTTATACACCACAATAGAATGGTGTAATCGAGCGCAAAAAATAGAGTTGTACAAAAGATAACGCGTGTTATGCTTTATAGCAAGAAACTTTTTTTATACTTTTGGGCCGAAGCAGTTAACACCGCTGTCTATATTATTAACAGAATCTATTTGCGCCCGAGTAGTTTAAATACTCCATATGAACTATGGTTTAGTAGAAAACCGAATATCAAATATTTTCGTATCTTCGGGAGTCGTTGTTACATTTTACGCAAATATGAAAATCTTGGAAAATTCAACTCTCGTTGCGACGAAGGAATCTTTCTGGGTTATTCTACTACTAGTAGAGCATATCAAGTATACAATCTTGAATCTAAAACGATAATAGAATCTATAAATGTTAAAATATATGAAACTTCTCATTCTCCTTCTGATAAATCTACTCTCGATAACTCTCATGATGATGAATTAATTGTTGATGATGTTGCATCTTTGCATGATAAATCTTCTGATAATTTAGATGCATTGCATGATATTTCAAGTCCATCCTCTTTGCACGATTCATCACATGTCTCGATGAGTACTCCTATAGCTCAAACTCTTCGTATTTCCAAAGATCATACTGAATCGAACATAATTGGAGATCCTCATGAAGGAGTTCGCACTCGGAAACAATTGGAATGTGGAGTTGCATGTTATGTCTCCATGATTGAACCTAAAAATATTGATGAAGCTTTTCAAGATGAATATTGGATTGAAGCAATGCAAGAAGAGGTAAATCAATTTGAAATGAATAAGGTTTGGAAATTGACTAAGCCCCCTAAGCAACAAAATATCATTGGTACTAAATAAATTTTTAAGAACAAGAAAAATGAGGATGGTACCATTGTGAGAAACAAAGCACGATTGGTTGCTCAGGGATACTCACAAATTGAGGGCATTGATTTCGATGAGACTTTCGCTCCGGTTGCCCGTCTCGAGTCCATTCGTATACTATTTGCGGTTGCTTATCATTTTAAAATCAAACTTTTTCAAATGGACGTAAAGAGCGCGTTTTTAAATGAATATTTAAATGAAGAGATTTATGTTGTTCAACCGAAAGGTTTCATAGATCATAAATCTCCAAATTATGTTTTTCGTTTGAAAAAGACTCTTTATGGACTAAAACAAGCACCGTGAGCATGGTATGAAAGATTAACGAAATATCTTTTAGAAAATGACTACAATCGAAGGGAAGCCGATCGGACACTCTTTGTGAAGTATTTTCAAAACAATTTCATAGTAACGCAAATTTATGTTAATGACATTGTGTTTATTGCCACAACAAACAAATATGCTTCCAAATTTGCGAAAACAATGAAAAATGAATTTGAGATCTCCATGATAGGCAAGCTTACATATTTTCTTGGATTACAAGTAAAACAATGTGATGATGGAATTCAATTGTGTCAATCCAAATATGCGAAGGAGTTGGTCAAAAAATTCGGTTTGGAAAATGCAAAAAACTTTCCAACTCCTATGAGAACTAGCTATAAGGGATTAGGCATTGAATCTCACAGTGAGAGTGAAAACGAGAAATTGTATAGAAGCATGATTGGAAGTCTCCTCTACTTAACTGCTAGTCGTCCAGATATTTCTTTTAGTGTTGGTATTTGTGCATGTTATCAATCTGCATCAAAAGAAATACAATCGAGGGGGAGCCGATCGGACACTCTTTGTGAAGTATTTTCAAAATAATTTCATAGTAGCGCAAATATATGTTGACGACATTGTATTTGGTGCTACAACAAATAAAGATGCTTCTAAGTTTGCCGAAATAATGAAAAATGAATTTGAGATGTCCATGATAGGTGAACTTACCTATTTTCTTGGATTGCAAGTAAAACAATGTGATGATGAAATTCATTTGTGTCAATCTAAGTATGCGAAGGAATTGGTCAAGAAATTCGGTTTGGAGAATGCAAAAGACTTTCCGACTCCTATGGGAACTAGCAATAAGGGATTATGCATTGAATCTCACGGAGAGAGTGTAGACGAGAAATTATATAGAAGCATGATTGGAAGTCTCCTCTACTTAACTGCTAGTCGCCCAGTTATTTCTTTTAGTGTTGGTGTTTGTGCGCGTTATCAATCTGCACCAAAAGAAATAAACTTGAAAGCTGTGAAAAGGATCATCTGGTACGTGAAAGGTACAATAAATTTTGAAATTTGGTATCCTATGGGCACATCTCTTGATATTATAAGATATTCAGATACCGATTGGACAGGAAGTGGATGATCGGAAAAGCACTAGTGGAGCATGCTTTTATCTTGACCATTGTCTTGTTGCATGGCATAGTAAAAAGCAAAACTACATTGCTCTATCTACTGCCGAGGCGGAATATATTGCTACAGGAAGTTGCTCTACTCAATTACTTTGGATGAAAAGTGTTATGAGTGACTTCCGAATTCCTATAACCTCGGTGTCAATTTTGTGTGACAACACCAGTGCCATAAATATTTCTAAAAATCCTGTATTGCACTCGATAACTAAACATTAAATTAAGATATCACTTTTTGAGAGATCTAGTTGAATCAAACACTATTCAAATTTCCTATATTTCTACTGATGATCAGCTAGCCGATATTTTAACAAAATCTTTAGATCAACAACGTTTTATTCATTTGAGAAAGACAATTGGTATGCTTCCTTTTACATAAATGATCTTTGAATCATTACTAGATAGGTTTTGTTTTGTGTTTTTAGTTCTTTTTGTCTTTATGTACTTAGGAATCCATAAGACATTAAAGAAGCATTAGCAATATTGACTTTAATTGCATCTTTTCATATGTTGAGAGTTTTATTATAATTTGCATATCATTATAATTCTTTTGATGCAATGATCATTTATATCAATTATCTTCTTTAATTGATCAAAGTCATTACCTCTCTCAATTATCTCTTAGTATTGTCTTTATCTTATTTGATGATTGAAATAAATATGAACACGATATCAAATTATTGGTTAAATACTTAATATCTTATATAATCAATAGCCAATTGAGGGGGAGTTTTTATTTTTCATGCTCATAAGATGTGGAAAGAGTTGCATCGAGTGTGAAAACTACCACCACATGGAGGAAAGAGCTACCACCTAGGTCGTTCGAGTAGTGTGCGCAACTACCACATGTTTGAAAAGCATGGTGTTAATGATTATCTTTGCTAATCAATGCTTAATGGAATATATGATGTTTTCAATAATTTCAAGTTTGTTATAAGGTGGGAATTTAAAAGATGCTCAAAGAGCCACTCCCTAAAACTTATTGACTAAATTTAATTATTTAACTTATTAGGGATTTCAAACATCTTTCGATTTTGGTGCTTCATTTTCTTTGCTCAAGTGATAATTTGATAAATTCGTGTGCAAATGTTCATGTTTGCTCTGACCACACTTGGTTTTCCACATATCATGACTCATGTGTAGGATCGGTGAACATAGGGAATGCAACTTCTTCTCGCATGCTTGGGACCGATCATGTGGATTTGAAGCTAACCACTGGGAAGACCTTAACCTTAGCACAACGTCTACCATGTTCCTAATATTAGAAAGAATCTGATTAGTGGTTCTCTTTTAGTTCAGCAAGGTTTTTAGTTTTTGAGTGTAATATAGTGATTACCAAGGGTGTGAATTTTGTAGGGAAGATTTTTGAGCGATGGTTTGTTTAAACTTTCTGTAACTTCTACTTCTATTAATGATATTGCCCTTATTTTGAATGATTTTCTTACAATATTTGGTATGGAAGATTGGGACATGTGAATTATAATACAATTAAAAGATTGATGCATCTTTGATTTAATCCCTAAATATGATTTACCTAATCATAGATGTAAAATTTGTGTGCAAGTTAAGGTGTAGAGTACCGAAGCTTTGTAGCTGTTCGAGCGTGTTTCTTTGAGTTGACCGATACATCTGGAGATGTTTAGATCGAGCGAGTGTCGTTTGGCGCGAAATAGACACGAAAACGAACTTTGGATCGCAAATAGCAAGGAACTGGAGTTCCAGGCATTTCAGCCGCCCTAAAGAGGTTTCGGACGCCCGAAAACCTTACCTATTTGCAGATCGCACCTTGGGGCGCCCGAAAGTTACTGTGGCAGTCCGGAAAGTGTGGTTGGGATTTCCTCGAGATTGCGCTTGATTATGTGGTTGGCAGAGGCGGTGGACTTCGGGTGTTGTACTGTAGCACCGGGCGCAGGGAGCGGACGCCCGAGGAACAGTGAGTATGGTATATTGTTCCGAGGTTTCGAGCACGACACTATAGCAGAGTGGCCGGCCTGGGAGAGCCCGTTGTACTATAGCTCTGACAATTAGGGCGCCCGGGTGGATGTTCAGGGCGCCCGAAATGCGATTTTTCCCGCGTGAACAGGTTAGTGATTCGAGTTGTTTCGCGGCTCATCTTGCACAGAGACTTGACTATTTGATCCAACCGCCACACGTGTCTCCCCCTACTCTTCTGAGCGTGTCTTCAGCCATTTCCATCATCTTCCCACCTTCTTCTTCCTCCCAGATGGTGGAACTGAGCTTGCTGGAGCAGCACCAACATAGCAGCAGTGGAACTTCAGCTCGAAAAAGTTTGCGGATTTTGTCACGCCGAAGTTTCGAAGCTGGACAAGGGTGTTGAGTGGAGTTTCCCTGAGGTGGAGTTTTTGACAGCGAATCTTCCCATCTGTTGGTTGAGGTAGGCTTCAAGTTTTTTCAAGTTTTTTTGGGTTTTCTCGGATATTTTTTTCGAAACTCTGTTCTTTTAGCTGAGGTAAGGAGTTTTGGATTTCTACCTATTGGTTGGTTTTCTCCTTCTCTTGATTGTGGGTATGTGCCTCCTTGTGCTAGGAAGCCGAGGGATTGAGTGGTGATTTATGTGGTGTTGTTCGCTGTGCTGGGAGAGTGAGCCTTTAGCTTGGAGACTTGAGCGTACTGTAGCTAAGTATTGCAAAGCTGAGACCCTGTGTGTGGAGGACTTGGTGATTCAGGTTGGAGTCTTGTTTAGGGGTGCCTTGAGCTTTAGGAGGTTGTTTTAGCTGAAGGCGGAGCGTGGTTGCGTGCTCACGTGCCGGAGGATTTTCTTGGCAGTGCTCTGACTGAGAGTTTTGCCGCACCGCTTCGACTTCTTACCACAGTTGGATAGTGATCCGGGTAGGTTAGATTCCTTCCAAAATCTACGAGTTTCCTACTACGTCTATTTTATAGATATCCAGCATGCTAGATTTAGCTGTTTGTATATTTGGTAAAATCTGATAGTTGCCTGAAAAATTGTGAAAACCTAATTTGGAACCCCAAATATTTTTGGCATATTTCTGAGCTTAGTGGACACTAGAAAATAAATTTTTTCAGTTGTTTCACCTGTATCTGAACCCCTAGAAAAATTGTTGTACTGTTTATTACTATTATCAACTCTTATATTTCTCTCTCGCCGAGGTGGAGGGTTTGAGTGGTCGGGATAGTATAGGTTGCATTTACACCTGTGCTTGGAGGCCGAGTGAATTTTTATAACTATTGCTAGCTGAGATTCTAGTGTCGGGAGCTATACGGGGATACGGTGGTCCCGGGCCGTTGAGTGTTTTACCGACTAGTGTTGTGAGCTTTTTGAGCATTGTGAGTTTGTCGATCTGGTTGATCGTGGATTGGATTATAGCCTGCATGAGCCGTATTGAGCTCGACTGAGATGCGCAACTTTTCCTCGGTGGGGTCGCGCACCTCTCGAGTGCCACTCCGGAGCTCGGCCTGTTTTCTGCGTGATGTTGATGCAGCCCGATCAGGCGCCCTACGTAATTTCAATCCTCCATGGATGTTATGGGTAGGCGCAGGTTTGACTAGACACGGTGTGGCAATTAGTGAGATTGGGTTGATTTGAGCATCTCGAGAACGAGTGGTTTGCGTTCTGTCATTTAATTTTTTCATTGAGCATGATAAATAAAGGCATAGTAGTTGTAGTTTTATTTCAGCTTTTCCTGCTTTTTAGTAGTTGAGTTATTTTTGCCTCTAGTAGAGTTAGTAGGTAGATCGTTAGTCTTGGAGACGGTATCCACTGAGGACTATTTTATTGTCGTAGTTCTCACACCCGTTGTTGGTGTTTCTTTTGC
Source organism: Tillandsia fasciculata (assembly GCA_029168755.2). Lineage (NCBI taxonomy): Eukaryota > Viridiplantae > Streptophyta > Magnoliopsida > Poales > Bromeliaceae > Tillandsia > Tillandsia fasciculata. The sequence goes on along the minus strand of CM054947.1, from coordinate 19,174,702 downwards.
AGACTTCTGCTTCAGTCCCTACACTTGCTGCTTCATCTGATCGAAATAAGGGAGTCGCGAGTTAGACCCCTATTAGCCTTTGGAGTGTTAGTTGTACCATGTTATGGTTATTTTGGATATGGAACTGTACAGTCTGTGTTGTATATATTTTACTCAGTTGAGAGGTGTTGATGTATTATTTATATTACAAATGTACAGTTATTAGGGATTTTAGTTTAGCTGTTTCATTTCCAGCTCTGATATCAGCATAGTTGTTAGATACTATTTTTGCAAGTTAAACGCTTCACCTATGCGGAGATTCACGTATAAGTGGCGGATCTGTTAGCGAGCATGGGTCGCAATACAACCGCGAGGCGTGACATAAAAAACCAAGGAAACCTTTTAGATCGGTGGACAGAAATTGTGATCTTTTAGAACTTGTGCACAATAATGTATGCGATGGATATAAACCCAGTAGAGGTGGAAATAAGTATTTTGTGACTTTTATAGATGATCACTCTAAATACTGTTATGTTTACCTAATTCAGTCTAAAGATAAGGCTTTAAGTAGAATCAAAATTTATAAAGCTGAGGTGGAGAATCAGCTAGATTAAGATTAAGATTCTTAGAACTAATCGAGGTGATGAGTACACTTCAAATGAGATGACTGTATTTTGTCAAGAGTATGGAATTGTGCATCAAGTGACTGCTCCTTATACACCTCAATCAAATGGAGTAGTTGAACGTAAGAATAGGACTTTAATGGGTATAGTGAACTCTATCATTATAAGTTCAGATGCACCCGAGAACTTGTGGGGGGAAAGCTTTAATTTCATCATGTGTAATTCTTAACAGGATTCCCACAAGAATTCTGCTATCTCTTCCTATGAACTTTGGAAAGATAGGAAGCCTAACCTTAGCTATTTTAAAGTGTGGAGGTGCCTTGCAAAAGTTAAGATACCCGAGAACAAGAACAAGAGGATTGGACCTAACACAGTAGATACGATTTTTATAGGTTATACATTGGATAGCAATGCTAACAGATTTTTTCTAGCAAGCACAAAGATAAGTGAGATTTCTAACAATACCATAATTGAAGCTAAGATGGAGTGTACTTTAAGGTAAAATCCTTTTAGGACTAGAGTAGATAGATCTACCCCAGCTGAGCAAATAGGTAGCTCTATCAGACCTAGAACTCGTAAACCTATAGAAGAGATTGAGCCTAAGAGAAGTAAGCGTCCTAGAGTTGAGAAAATTTTTGGAGATGACTTTTGTGTCCTGCTTGTAGAAGACACTCCATCTACTTTTGACCAAGCTATGAAATATGTAGATTCATCGTTTTGGAAATAGGCTATTAATTTAGAGATGCAGTCTATTCTACAGAATTATATTAGAGAGTTGACTGATTTACCACCTGGCTGTAAACCTGTAGGCTGTAGATGGATAGTTAAGAAAAAGTTGAGACCAGATGGTTCTTTAAATAAGTATAAGGCTAGATTAGTAGCACAAGGCTTTACCAGAAGCCTTGTGCTACTAAACCTGTAGGCTGTAAACCTGTAGGTTGTAGATGGATAGTTAAGAAAAAGTTGAGACCAGATGGTTCTTTAAATAAGTATAAGGCTATATTAGTAGCACAATGCTTTACCAGAAGCCTGGTGTAGATTACTTTGATGTGTATGCACCTGTTGCTAGGATTACTTCTATTAGAGTGTTGATTGACTTAGCTTCTGTCCATAATTTGATTATTCATCAAATGGATGTTAAAACGACTCTTCTAAATGGTGATTTAGATTAAGAGATTTATATGAAACAACCTGAAGGATTTGTAGTTATAGTGAACCGGACTCGTGTGAAATAGCAGGGCACTAGTGGAAAGTGACTCGGAGAAACTGCCTCTGTGAATCGGGCGGAGTTCCAAGCTCATTCGAGTGTTTTCGGCGCGAGTTCGGCACGAAAACGAATTTTGGAGAAAATACCGTATTGGACTTCGGTCCAAATTGGTCAAGGAACAGTCAAAAGAGACTGTGGATGGGTGTAAAATGTATTTTGAGCATTTCAGAATGATTATAAGAAGATTAGAGCTTCGTAGAGCAAAAACGAGCACTTTGAGGCGAAGAAATTTTGAGCAAATAGCTCTCAAAGACCTGACCTTGGCTAAAGAGATCGGACCTTGGAGGGACGGTCCGGACCTTCTTTGCGGGAAAATCCTGAGGAAAGGTTTGGGGACCGATCTGTGGAGGGCAAACTGGCCCGTCAACGCGTAGCCCTAAAAACGATCATTCGGGGACCGGTCCGTGGAGAGCGGACAGGTCCGCGCGCATTCTGACAACTCAGTGAAGTTAAGGCATTTTGGTAATTTTGGGGAGTTGGGTTTATAAAAGAGGACCCAAACCCCCTTCTTCTCTCCCCAAACCGGTTGCCCTCTCATTCCTCGCTCCCTCACTCTCTCTCTTCTCTTTCTCTCTCTAGAAAAGAGAAAAACGTCTTGTTGAAAGAGCTTCCAAGGTGGGTTTTAATCTTCTCCAAGACAAGGAAATGGTGGAGGACTTCAAGGAGAAACTCTAGGAGGAAAAAGAGCCTCTTCCGCCCACGTTTTGGCAAGTAGCAAGAGGGGTGAGTTTTTAGGGTTATAGAATTTTTGAGAGTTTTGAGTTTTAAAAGAGATATTTGAGATCTCTTATGGTTCTAAACCATTTTCTTAGGTTATTTTTGGGATTCAAGAGATCAAGCCACCCTTTTAAGAAGAAGCCAACTAAAGGTGAAGGATATCACTAAAAGGGGAGAACTACCACTTGCTTTTTTGCTTTTCATTAATTTAGAAGCATTATTAGTGAGTATTAGAAGTTTGGGATGTATGTTACTACATGTGCAATTTTAGGGTTTAGCCCTAAGTAGAGTAAAAAAGAGAAATCAAGATTTAGTCTTGTATGTGTATGAATAAGAAAACCTAGATGTAGATTAATTCATATGGCATTTAACTTAGGAAAGAACGTAGGTTTATGATGTGTGGCATTAACTTAGGAAAATCCTACGATAAAATATAAAGTCAAAAAGAACTCTAGGATTTCAACATAGAGTCCAAGAACTCTAGCTTATGTGTGGCAAAGAATATTTAGTGTCCTCGAGACATGGTGGCACCCTAGTTATTGTGTAAAGAAAGTATAAACAAGAGAACTCGAATTAAATTGGTGTCCTTGGAGCATTCTAGCTATTCTAGAGTTATAAATCTAGGGTAAAAAAGATATGATAATAAGACCTTACGGAAGTGTAAACGAAAAGGTTACGAGTATATTTCGACTCCCGGGAAAAGATTACGAGCATATTTCGACTCCCTTAGTGTTTGAGTGCCGGTGTACGTTGAACTCATTCACTTGCCAAGTTGCAGAGGATTCCGCGCATAAGTCGACTCTCTATGAGGTTTGTTCTAAAGGAACACAAGCAACCGCCAAGTAGAGAGGGTTTTACGCATAAGTCGACTCTCTACGAGGCACGTTTATGAAACTTAAATCATAATATGATAGAGTGACCGCGGCCGGGTTAGATGTGACCTATCGGTAGCGACATAGTGGTCGTGTTGGCTTAGTAACCTAGTGTGTCGTGGTATAATAGCATAGCGATATGCGTATGTGAACTAGTGGAGTAAAAAATTTACTTGCATACTAGTGTAGAATTATCTGCTTAAAATATTATCTTACTACTAATGCTTCTATTGGACTAAGTGGTATAGATCATATTTCTCGGTGGTTGAACCCATTGAGAACTATTCATAGTTCTCACACCCTGTGGTTTACACATTTTTGCAGATCCAGATATCGCCGATGAAGCGCGAGATAGGGGCAAGTGCCCTGCAGTGTAGTGAATCTAGAGAGTTCTACAGTTATTCCATTTTGTAAAAAGTGAACATTGATGTATTTTGAGAGAGGAAAGGAAAAAAGAAAAATTGTATTAAAATGTATTTATATTCATTCTAATAACTTGTATTTAACTTTATACAATTGTGTTTATGTTAAAGTTGAAGATTCAAGTTTTATGTCACACTCTGATATTCATATATTCTCTTTGTGCATGATGTATACTTAAGATGTATCACCATTCCTTTCGGGTAAGGAGAGGTCATGCCCAATTGGTGGATCTGTTCATGCGCCCGAGCCAACCAAATTAGCAGCCTCGAGGCGTGACAATAGTTTCAGGGCATGAAAATAAAGTGTGCAAATTAACTAGATCTCTATATGGACTTAAGCAAGCTCATAAGCAGTGGCATTTGAAATTTGATTCTTTAGATGCTGGGTTTCAAGTGCCGCCCGTGCCGCTCGGCACAGGGCGGCACGTACCGTGCCCCTCAAATGGGGGCACGGTACAGAGGGGGTATCGCCCCCCCGCCAGGGTATCGTCGGAGACAGGGCGATACCATTAACCCAAAGGGTATCGCCCGTGCCGTGCCGCACGACACGACAGTTTTTCCCTCTTTTTTTTTTTTTTTTTTTTTTTTTTTTAATCACATGCGTAGAGTATTTTTTTTGTTTTTTTTTTTTAAATCACATATTGTACAGTACATATTTTTTGTTTTTTTGTTTTAATCCTTAAGAGATTTAGGTTATTTTGTTCACTAACTAATTTAGGTTGTTGGTAAATGTGAGTATCTTTAAGAGATTTAGATTATTATTATTATTATTTATTAACTAATATAAAAAGTAAAGAGATAAGATAAAATGAGAATGTGGTTATAAATTAGATCTTTAAAAGATTTAAGTTGTTATTATTCACTAACTAATAGCAATCTAAATCTTTTAAAGATTTAGGTTTTATGATTAAAAATATTTTTTATTTCTTTTCCTTCTTATATTAGTTAATGAATAATAACAATCTAATTATTTTAAAAATCTAATGGGTACCCACATTCTCATTTTATCTTATCTTTCTACAATAATAACCTAAATCTCTTAAAAATCTGACTCGTACCCACATTCTCATTTTATTTACGTATCTCTCTGTAATTTTGTTTGAAATTAACTTAATCATGAAAATTATAGCTAAAGGCGGTCTACCGTCTTTAGAAGGCGGTGAGCCTTCTGTATGTGGCGCTGATATGGCAAGCTGATATGGCAAAAATAAGGTTAGTTTTACAAATAAAATTTTGATAAGATTATTTCGCAAATTATAAAATTTTAGAGAGTTATTTTGAAAAAAAACTCCATTGTACTTTATATATAAAAAAAATTATCAATATGTTAATTGGTGAGTATAGTAAGCTATATATAGCCAATATTCATAATTTTTTGACTAAACATTTCAAAACAATATTATAAGAGCTTATTGGAAACAAAAAAAAAAAAAATAATAAAAAAATAAAAAATAAAAAAATCGTGCCAGAGTGTGCCACTAGGAGGTCATGCGTATCCATCGGCACGCAAACGTGCCACGTGTCGGCACGGAAGCGTGCCCGTACTGTACCATGCCAGGCGGCGAGCGGCACGCCCCCGTGCCACGGCACTCTCCCGTGCCACGGCACTTAATTCCTTGTTTAGATGTGTTCAATGGTTTTCACGTGAATATGTCTAATGAATGTGTATATTCCAAGAAATATAATGGACAAATGGTGATTTTGTGTTTATATGTCGATGATATTTTAATATTTGGTACCATATGAATGTGATAAATGATGCGAAGAAATTACTTAATAAAAACTTTGATATGAAAGATTTTGGGCATGCAAATGTAATTCTCAACATGAAAATTATTACAAAATCGAATGAAATTGTCATGAGCCAATCTCACTACAGTGAACAAATATTAAAGTTGTTTGGATATTTTGATGTTAAACTTGTAGTGACACCTTATGACCCTATTATACACCTTAAGAAGAATATAGGTGATCCAACATGTCAAAATAGATATACTCAGATTATAGGATCTTTAGGATACCTAGTAGACTACTACACTAGACCAGATTTGGCTTATGTTGTGAACCAATTGAGAAAATATACCCATGACCCTAATAGAGAGCATTTGAATGCTTTAGAAAGAGTTTTTGAGATACTTGAAAGGAACTGTTTCTTATGGACTGCATTTGTGGTAGCCCAGATCCCGGTGCAGCTTTTCCCCTTGATCCATACTGTGGAACACCTATTATTGGTGTGTCGGACCTGCAACGCGTCAAATGGACGCGTTGGACGGACTTTGTGAGGTTCCTAGATCAAGCCTGCCTTCCGGCTATTTTCGCCGAATTTTAGAAAGGGTTTCAGGCTAATCCGAGGCCGGATTTGGGTTCAGCGCGGAAAAACGTCGAAAATCGACTATTTACTTGTATTTTTCGGAGTCCGGACACCCGAAAACGAACAACCGGAAGTTTCTGCGCATTTTTGGTGCATGGAGGAGCTGTGAACCGGCCGAGGCGCCACTTGGAGGAGCCGGATTGGCCGGCGCAGCACGCGCGGTCCATGGGAGCGGCACGGTGGTGCATGGACCGAGGGCGGCGCCACGTGGCGGCCCCGGGTTGGGCGGTCCACGCGGCGCGGCGCACGGACCGAAGGGAGAAGGCGGGGCGGGTAGGGGCAGGTGGCCGTACCACGCGGGCAGGCGGGGGGCCGTCGTGGGCATGCCAGGCGTCGCGCAGTGGTTGGCTGGCGCCAACCACCCGCACGCGTGGGTGTGCCGCGTGGCGCGGCCTGGTTGGCCGCGCCTCACTGGTGCGTGGGGCAGGCCACGTGGCGCGCCCGGGTGAATCCGGGCGCTGCCGTGGCTATCTCTTGTTCGTCGCCTGGTTGTTCCGGGCGCCCGAAAGTGTACCCCAAAGGGGTATTCCAGTGGGGCAGGCCACGTGGCGCGCCCGGGTGAATCCGGGCGCTGCCGTGGCTATCTCTTGTTCGTCGCCTGGTTGTTCCGGGCGCCCGAAAGTGTACCCCAAAGGGGTATTCCCCCCCCCCCCCCCCCCCCCTTTCTTGGCTATAAATAGCCCTTTCACCTGCAATTTGGGGCTTTTCCCGAGCTCAGCTGTGGTGGAGTCCTTTAACAAAGTTGATCTTCATTTTGGGCTGCATCCTTTGAAGGAGTTTCAGAATTTTTGGAGATCTCGACATCGGCGATTTCTGCGATTCGGTGCACTGCGACGTTCTTCTTCCGGTGTTCTTTTCCGTCGCGTTTCGGTCCGCGGGCTCCCGTGGGCTACCCCGAGGGACTTTTTGAGCGATTCTTGCGGCATTATCTCCACGACAAGTAGGGCTACATTTCTTGTATTTACCACTTCCGCCCGTTTCGAGGTTTTACTGGGTTTTCTGGAGCTTCTTTAAACCCCATTTTTCTGCGGTGATTTTTGGACAGCGGCGGAGTAATCATGGATTTTCTCGGCCTACGAGTATCGGAATGAGGCGTATAAATACTCGATTCGTATCTACACTTCGCGAGGAACGCAACGGTGATTTTTCTGGATTTTCCTGAGGACTGCACAGAGGTGAGAATCCATGTTTTCTGCGCTATTCTTGCAAAACAGCAAGTGCTGTTTATGGAACTGCTACCGTTGATGCTAAGTGCGATACTTTTTGCAGTGGTTCGCAGATTTCGGTGTCCTGCGGCGAGTTGGACAGCGAGGAGGCTATTACTGTTGTGATTTGCGTGTTCCAGATGGGTGGTTTCTGTATCCCTCATTTTTACGACTTGCTCACTAGGACTGTTAGAGGAACCCCTATTTTAGCACGGGCCGATACGTTATACTAATGGAAAGTCATGCATGCTTATGTGGATAATTGGGAATATCATGTTGGGAATATTACTGTCATGTTTAGTACATAGCTTTTATGAAAAAGGGATTATCATGTTGAGGACATTATGACTTAGCCTATGTGATTGTACTATTGACCCTTTCTTTTATGCTACGTCGGGACATTTGCATGCTTGTATGGACATCTAGATAGGCCACTGTTTACTGCTACACTATCATATTGGGAATTGACTTAGGAGAAACCATGTTTATTTCTCTCTTATTTTATCTAAAGATATGACATATGTTGCTCGGGTTCGAGCAAGGGTTTAGGATAGTGTAGACGAGATCTTTGAGCCTGAGACAAGTGGTACTTGATTATGGATTTGTGGGGTGTTGTGGCAACCGCAAACAGTAGGAGGTTGACCAGATATTGAGCATTTTGCCAGATTAAGGTCTTGTGGGATGTTGAGGCAACCGCGGATATTGGGAGGTTGACCGGATATTTACTTTTGCATCAGATTTGGGATCAGGGTTTTTCTTCAGTGGATGAATTTTCCCACTTCGATCATAGTCGTAATCCAGTCCTGCTATATTGAGATTTTGTGATATGATTACTTTACTCGTGTGGGTCGCTCCCCTCGAGTGCCACTCCGGAGGTAGGCTTTCACCGGTCGTGAGCCGGTCCATTTGTTACCTAGGGATTCGGTCGTGTGCCGTTCAGCTACTAGGCTTTTGAGTTCGACAGAAGAGCAGGCAGTACCAGGGTCATACTGGTCCACTTGATTGGGTTTATTTTGGGTCAGATACTGTTACTGATGCATGCATACAGTCGTTCTTTTGTGATAGCATTAGAGGCATGTTAGTGGTAGGATTTCTTTACCAGCAGCATTATTAGCTTACCCCTATACTTCCTTTTTGCCTCTGGTAGACCTAGTGGGTACGTCGGAGTTTGAAGCTTTACCCACTAGGGGAGGCTACTGGTTTTCTAGTAGTTCTCGCCCCCATTATTGTTTTTTCCCTTTTTCTCCCTTTGTTTTGCAGAGTCTTCTGCGGGAGCTGCTGGACCTTCAGCGGCAGATCGAGGTAAGGGGATTACTGAGTAGATAGATCTCCTGTGAGGCTGAGCATTTTGCTAGATAGTTGCTGTACCCACCACTCAGACTATTGTACTTTTCTTTTACCTTGGGTCTGGCTTTTACCAGGTAGTTGTATTATTTTGGTGAGCTGGGAGAGACTGATGTATTTATTACTGTTGTACTTTACTTTCCCAGTTCAGTTTTAGTCTGAGATACTTTAGTTTTAGTTCAGCTCTGTACTTGTGCTTTTTATTTTTTATTTTATATTTGAGCAGGTTTTTGGCGCTTCGTGTACGCGAAAAATTCCGAGTGCACGGCGGATCTGTGGACGGGCCCGGGTTCTGGTATACACCCGGGGCATGACAGCATTACAGTAGTTTTCCTATAGTATTAGAAGGCTACAGTGATGCTAATTGAATTAGTGACACAGCTGATGTGAAGTCTACCACTGGAACCTAGAAGGAGCAGTTGTTTCTTGAAAGTTAACTAAACAATCTTTGATTGCTAGGAGTACTATGAAATCTAAACTCATAACTTTAGATACTACTGTAGCAGAGGCTAAATAGATTAGAGTTTCTTTATGACTTGCGATTGATGGAACGACCTTTAGCACTGGTGTATATTCATTGTGATTGCAAATATGCAATTAATAAATGTGCTCAAGAAAATGTGGAGACTTAAAATGAATAGACTCATGAAAATGAGACATAAGTTCAATCGGCAGAAAATAAAGAGAAATGTTATTGCATTGGAGTTTGTGAGATCTGCAAAGAATTTGGATGATCGGCTTACTAAGGGATTATCTAGGACTGTATCCTAGAATCGTCGAGGGGGATGGGGCTATAACCACAATAGAAGTTACCAATGACAACAACCCAATCTTTTAGAGGTTCAATAGGTAGAAACAAGTTGAACAAGTAGCTGTGAGGAGCACTAACTTTATATCCTCATCCCTATGGCGATAGTGCTCATATCTACAAGTGGATAGGAAGGGCATTTGCCTTGAATGCTTCCGAGACACACGAAGCAAGGTGTGACCTCACAGACACATTTTTGAGGACCTACTATGTGTATGGTGTTGTGACGCCGTGACTATAGGAAGTGGGCAGTTCATGTGGGGGGAATGTTAGTATTTATTCAACTTAAAGTGATTTAAAACTTCATTTTGGCCTATAGATTTCCTGAGTGGCCCAATATCAAATGGGTTGTACCTGGAAGCCCGTGTGTAGTGCATCAACTTTGCCTAAATTGACAAAATACGGATTTGATCATGCTACACATGTTTGAAAAAGAAATAAAAAGAGTTTAGAGTGAGTTTGAATCAAATCAAAACGAGGTCGGATCAAAACTGAGTTGGAAAAGCTCGAGCCTGAACTTCAAACCAGATTCGAACGCCCGGAGTGTCTAGCGAGCGCCTGAAAGTATACGCAGAAGAGAACTTGAGCCTTCCAGACTTCTTCCCAAGAGCTGGAATTCGGAAAATAGGGTTTCGGACACCCAAAACAAGTATCGGGCGCCGGGGTGTGATTTCGAAACCTATTTAGGGACGCACGAAAGACAATTCAGACGCTCAACCCAAGAGTTGGGGTCGCGCCCCAAGAACGAGGGATTTCATACACTTGAAATGCCCTGCAGGGGCCCGAAACCACATTCGGATGCCCTAGCGAGCGCCCGGGGCCATCTTGCGGACACTCAACCCGAGAGCGGGGAAGCGTGCATCCCACAGATTTTGAACACACGAAATGTCCTGAGGGCGCCCGAGAAGCCCGAAAAGGACTATAGCTACAATGATTTGGCTGCCCAAATCCTTTCGCGGGAGCCCAAATCTTTTTGTGGGCGCCCGAAAGTGTTGCAAACTGACAGGGTCTGTTTGTAAATAGAGAAAGTTTTGGGCCAAGTTGTAACTGTTACAACACACAATAAACTGGCCAACCCTCTGCCCAACCCGCACACACACTTCATTTCCACTGCCTCACTCTCTCCTTTCTCTTTCTCTCTCTAGAAAAGGGAGAAGCGCACGATAGGAGAAGCTCCAAAGGTGGGTTTTGATCTCGCTTGGAGCAAGAAAACGATGAGGAGCTTCGAAAGGAAGCTCTAGGAGGAAGAAGAACCCTTCTCTCTCCCACATTTTGTCAAGCTACAAGAGAGGTGAGTTGGAAAACTTTAGGGTTTTGGGTTTTTGAGTTTTAAAAGAGGGTTTGGGGGTTTTTAATGGAGTTGAAATCATTTCTAGGGTTTTTTGTTTGGATTTGAGAGATCAAGCTCACCCATTTGGAAGAGAAGCTTCAAGAGATGGGAAATATCACCAAAAATGGTGATCTCTCTCTTGCTCCATTGCTTTTCTTGATTTAGAAGCATGTTTAATAAGTAAGGGCTTAGAGGCATTTCTTATATATGAGACATGATTTAGGGATTATCGCTATGTAGAGGAAAAGAGAAAACTAAATGTATTACTTGCATGTGTATGAGACATGATGAGAGGCATACTTTATATATGAGACATGATTTAGGGTTTAACCCTATGCAGAGAAAAGAGAATCAAGTGTAAGTCTTGCATGTATAGAAAAGAGATAACCTAGTTGTAGGTTAGCATTGAGTGGCATCTAACTTAGGTATAACCAAAGGTGAAAACATAGAGACATTGAACTCTAGGTTGTTGTGACAAGAGAACAAGTTAGTGTCCTTGGGATATTATATTAAACCTAGAGTCTTGAACTTAGGGTAAAAGTGACAAGAAAATGTAATAAGACCTTCCAAAAGTGTCAAATAATTAAACGGGAAGATACGCGCATGAGTCAACTCCTGGGGGAGGGCCAAACAGATTTCGACTCCCTTAGAAGTACTTGAGTGCTGTGGGCAAGAAACCTATGTATCAGCCAAATTATAGATGGTACGCACATAAATCGACTCTACATGAGGTATGTTCTAAGAGAACACAAGTCACCACCAACTAAAGAGAGTACGCGCATAAGTCGACTCTCTACGAGGCACCTTATATGAAACTTAAATCACAATGTGATAGAGTAACCGGCAACGGTTGGATAGACAGTTAGTGACCAGTGGTTAACGGCATAGTGGCCATATGGCATGGTAGCCTTATGACATGACTACCTAGTAGCATAGTGGCATATTATGTATGTGATTCTAGTAATGTAATTATTTAAATTGCATACTAGTATAGAGATATCTGTTATTTACATTCTCTCGCTACTAATGCTTCCTTTGGACCAAATGAGTGTAGAGCATGTTTTTCGGTGGTTGCACTGATTAGGAACTATTCATAGTTCTCACTCCTTGTAGTTTAACCCCTTTTTCAGATCCAGTTGTTATCGATGAGGTGCGGGACCGCAACAAAGGTATCGCAGAGTAGAGGATCTAGTAAGATCTAATGGTACCCATTTTGGAGCTAGGGTAAACTTGTAACATTTTGAGAGAGACAAAATTGTAGTGAATTTGTAATTGAAGTTCATTCTAGTTTTCTGTGTCAACTTTGTGTATTCTTGAGATGATTAAAGTAGAATGTTTAAATTAGTAGATGTACTATGATATTACATGTATCTCTTTGTGCATGTTGTACTGTTGAGATATATTACCATTCTAGCGGATATGAAGAGGTCTTGTCTATTCGGCAGTTCTCTGTGTATGCCCGAACTGACCAAATTGGTTGTCTCGGAGGGTGACACAGTGCATAATTTACTACATGAGAGGTTAGTCCCACATTGAAAACTCATGACATATAGCAATGCCTTATTTACTCCATCATCTTCAAGTTGGTTGTTTGGGTGATGATGAGAGTGGCATCATCAACTAAAAACATGCACGCGCGCACGACACTAGCACAAGGCAAGCCGAGCCGGGCGGGCGACAGCACACGGAGTCTTGACTCGGTTCGGTTCGCTTACACCTTACCTTTTATTTTTATTTTTACCTTGCTTAACCCTTACCTGGAGATGGTTCATTTAACCTTAATTTGACCTAAATTGAACCTTACCTGAGTACGGTCCAACGGCTAACATGAGAGTGGTCAAAGTAGCCGTTGGACCCTATCTCTTATTGGCCACCTGCCGCGGCAATTTCCATTCGCTATAAGTGGCGGTGCCTACCTCTATATAGGGAAGTGTACATGAAGGGTATGAGAGTAGTGCCCTGCTACTATTATTAGTCTTCTTCTACATACTACTGCTTTGATCTATAACCTAGCCTTCTCTGAGCTATACTATTTTCTCTACTTTGTTGAATCTCTGCAAGTCTATTTTTTGGTTCGAATTGCGCTACCCCGGAGGGAGATGTGCCGCCGGAGTAGCTCGTGGTCGTTACATCGATAGAGGTGATTGCCAAAGCCTCACAAGTGGAGGGACAATCTCACTTCTAGATCAGTGCCTAGCACGCCTCGACTCACAAGCCTCATCTAAACCTTTTATTTCTACAATATTTTGTTATTAATTCTTGCATGCGTGTTAAAAGAATTGTTTAAAGCTTGCGATTCAAAATATTTTTAAAAAGTGATATTTGTACTAAAAGAATAGACAGATTTTTCCAATACTGTAATCAAGGATTTAAGTATCCATCGGCACAGACCGTATCCACCGCGTCCTATCGTGCCAACTAGATACCGGCACGATACAGCCTCCGTGCTGATGACAAAACTCAAAACCCTTATTTCTTTAAATTACTAAGTAATTTTCTTAATAAAGTTCAAAATATTCGATAAAGAAACACAATAAGCAATTAGAAAATTTTGTTGGTAAAGAAAATAAATATTTCATGTCATTATGTGTCGGCACACATGTATATTTTGTGATCGGCACTCATCGGTCCGGCCCGGTACGCACCGTGCCGGTAAGTTTTCGGCACAATCCCGTGCCAGAGCACTTAAATCCTTGACTGTAATCATCCATTCAGGTTCCTACTCCAGTTGCAAACGAAATGAACTAATGAAACCGGCCATTCCAACACTTGCAAATTAATTTCGAATTCTGATTCCGACCAAAAATTAAACATGCCCTAATTGTAGTTTGCAGCTAGGGTTGATCACTTCAATTCTCTCGCTCTACATACAGATTAATCTTGTGTGGAAATTCTCTTCTACTACACACGCACAACGTTCTTTTGCTAGCTTTGTTGTTACAAAAGATGACAAGTACAACTTTACAAGCTACCAAAGAACCAAATAGGTGAGCAGATCGGTAGAGAGAGAAATCACCTGATGCCGCTTCTCCTTCTTCCTCTCGTTCCTCTTTGCCGACTTGCTCTTGGGCTTCGCATCGAGCTCCAGGTCGTAGCCCGGTGGAACATCCGGCTGCCCCTTCCTCAACTACACGGAAACCCACATCTTAATACCCCCAGAAAAGAATACAAAGAAACGGCCACGAAGAATATTATGGCCACAAGAGAGAAACAGAAGAGACTCACGAGTGCGCCCTTGGACTGGTAGATGGCGACTTCGTCCTGGGGGACGTACCCGGCGCGAATACGGATGGCCTTGCGGAGGGTGCCGTCAGGGCGCCGCGTCGGGGCGAGAATCCGCTCTCCCTCCTTCGGGATGGACAGCAGGCGAGGGGACACGCGGCTCTCTCCGCCGCCCGCACTGGCCATCGACACCCCCGCCGCCGCCCGCCGGAGAAGGGAATGGAAGTAAAGGGGAGGGAGAGCTGGGGAGTATCCAGACAATGAAGTGAGGTTTTGGAGGGGATATGGGTTGTATGTATATCACGATTCTTACACTGGCATGTGGGGCCTATGCTCTGATCGGATTCCCATCAGATACAGCAGTCGGCTCGTTTTTGACGAACAAATCTCTCCTCCCCAATCCGACCGGATAAATTACAGCCTAACCCTAATCTACCGAGTTATTATATAATCAATAATAAAATATAAAACTCGATATACTGGAAAATAAATAAATAAAACAACAGTGCGGTGGTGCAAAAAAAAATGTTTGGTAGATAAGCAGTGTGTTAATCAGTTATAGTAAAAATATATTTATTTTACTGGAAATTAAAAAAGGTAAAAAAAAAAATTAGATGCCTATATCGAATTATTTACAAAACTAATCACTCTTAAAATTTTATTTATAAAAATAGACCGGTACAAAATTTATTTATAAAAATAGACCTGTGAGATTTGGAGGGATTAAATGCGATGAATTATTCACCATTTTCTTAAAAAGCGGTGAATGATTTCTCGCCTTTATGAAAAACTACTTATTAATAAAAAAAAAAATATCTAGTCTTTATTTTAAAAATATTTCTAATCTCTTATTTGAATGATTAGAAAAAAAAATAATAATAAAATTAATATTTTATTATTAGGAGAAAAATAAAAAAGAGAAAATTATTTAATAATAATAATATTAATAATTATAATAAAAATAATTTAATTATAATAATAATTATTTTATTATGATTACGAATTGATATAACTAAAAAAATATATAAAATATAAAGACAATATAATTATACAATATTTATAAATAAAAGTGATAAAATAATAACTGAAAATGTCCATCAAACAAGTAATATTAAATTTATCCATATTATTTTATTTATTACTTAAAAATATTATGAAATATTGTTCATAATATATATATTTTTTATACAGATATTTCACGATAATATAAAATAATTTTTCATAGTAATATTATACACAGTAATATTTTTTATCTGAAATAAAAAGTAAAGCAAAAATTATATATAAAAGAAAATGATGCCATGTGAAGAAGGAGAGAGAAAAAAAAAATCTCTTAATTACCATATAATTTTATATAAATATTATTAAACTATAATTTTTCTCTAATCTATCAAAATAAGATTAGATTAGAAAAAAAAAATTAGAAAGAATGTTAAATTGAGAATATTTTTTTTAATAAAGCTAAATAGGATATTATAAATTTAAAATTAAAGCAGTGAATAATTTTTATAAAAACTTAAATTTTCTAAATGCGGTGAATGATTCACCGCATTTAAAAGCGATAAACGGTTTACCGCATTTCTAGAATTTTATAAAATTTTAAATTCTCTAAATGCAGTGAATGATTTACCGCATTTGTAAGAGTATTTTTATAAAAAAAAAAAAAAAAAAAAAAAAAAATTAAGAGAGCTATTTTTAAAATAATAATATTTTATAAAATTATTTATAAAAAAAATTCTCCACCTTTATTGTTTGGCTCATCGTAAAATAAATTTAGTAATAACTCAAACTCTTTAAAATATCATATTAATTTTAGTCTAAAACTGAGTCAAAGTCAATTACAAAAATAAAGAGTGAGGATAAAATTAATAAAATATTAATATTAGAATACTTGTTTTCGCCCTTCTAATATTTTAATATTTAAAAATTCAATAATATTCTAGAAAACAAATAAAGAAAGTAGAAATTTCAGACTGTATGTCATTAATTTTCTATCAAACAAATAGAAAAATTAAAAAAAATTCAATTCCGCAACTATAAAAATAAATAGAAGGAAAGAAAAAAATTTCGTTTGATCTCTAGTTTAATTAAAAGTCTATTTCAACTTGAATTTCACTTTGAGTCAAGTAAATATATCCTAAATAATCTTTTTGTAGCCCAATTATAAAAACTCTAATTATAAAACACTAATGTGGTAGGTAAAAGATGGAACGCACTCACTCTTCCATATTATAAGAACCTAAAATATGACCAAAATACTCCTAAAATAATAATTATCATTTAGCTCCCTCCATACTAAACATTTCCTTCTATTTAAATATGTAGAAAATACCAAGTTTTCGAGAACTTACCGATTTTTTGTTCGGGCTCCTTAAAAGAGAACAGTAGGGTTCCCTAACCCCAGCGGACTTCTTTTGTATCTTTACCTGCAGCCGCCACCCTCACCCCTATCCAACCTCCCTAACAAAGCCCCACTGCGCTCTGGTTGCCAGCCGACCATCGGAGCTTTGGAAAGGCAGCCCCAATCCTCCCCCGCCACACAGATCATCCCATTTTCCCCCTATATCTTGGAACTGAGAGACTCTCAGCCAACCCTGCGATTGCAGCCATCATCGCCGGTGTCACGCCCCGGAGTGGAAACTGCGATCCGGACTCGCTAACAGATCCGCTGCCCATACAGGAAACCCTGCGATTGCAGCCATCATCGCCGGTGTCACGCCCCGGAGTGGAAACTGCGATCCGGACTCGCTAACAGATCCGCTGCCCATACAGGAAACCCCGCATAGACGAAGTGTCTAACCTGCAAAAGATAAAACTACAACTATACAAATTCAGAGCTGTAAAATAAACTACTGAAACATAAATGTACAACTCCAAATAGTACAAGTCTGAACCTCACAACATAAGTCTCTCGAAAATAAAACTCTCAAAAGTAACTATCTACTATAATCCAGCAGACTGTACTACAAAGCTCCAAAAAGGGTACCACTATCCAAGGATGGGTAGGGAACTAGCTTGTGACTCCCTCATCTCGAACTGCTGTCTCCGCTCGAATAGAACCCGGAACAGCTACCACAGAAAAACCTGTCACCACAGCGGGCGTGAGAACTACACCGTCACGTAGTTCTCAGTGGGTATCGTCACCAGGACCAACGGTCTGCCCACTAAGTCTACTAGAGGCATAAGATAACAGAAAAACTGTAATAATATAAAGATAAGTTGGAAAGAAATCTACAGCTATCATGCCTCTATCTACAATGCTCAAAGGGTGATACAGATGAAAATGATGCATCGACACTAACCCAAAATACTCAATCAACCCAATCACAGTGACTGCCACATAGGGTCCAGTCAAATCTGCGCCCACCTACTGCCATCACATCAACGGAGGACTGGAGCATCCCACATGGACTGCGTCAACAAGTCACGATAGCAAAGTAACAGGCCCAGCTCCGGAGCGGCACTCGAGGGGCGCGACCCCACCGAGGAAAGTATCCGCACATCTCTGTCGAGCTCAATATGGCTCATGCAGGCTATAATCCAAATCCATGATCAACAAGATCGACAGTGCCCAAATCACATCTCTAACTCACTGGCTGGAAATACTTAACAGCCGGGACCACCATCAACCCGACGGCTCCCACGTCAGGACATCAAACTCAACATGCTAAAACCCACTGGACTGGAGATACTCCATAGCCGACGACAATGAAGGGTTCGAACACCCCGAAAGACTAGTACCTACAACCCAAATCAAACAAGAACATGCTCTAGGCATAGCCTCTCGTTGTTCTCGACCCAAAAAATGAACAGCCCTTAGAACCCAGATCACTCGAACCCTCCTGGGTGAGGAAGTTTATAGGAAAATGTGATATTTATTATTGGAAACCATTTTCACTCAAACCCCCTCGGGGTAAGGACTAAAAGTAGTTCCTTTTTATAAAACCATCTTGATTTGAGAAAATCCATTTTAATATTTTTTAGCTCTTTTAGAAAAATCAGTTAGAAAACAAGTTTTATTCCCAAAACCCGAATGGCTAATGCCTTCGCCCAATCAGACAAGAACAGACTCCGGCGACCCTTCGATATTTGGAAGAAAAATATTGGTTGACTAAAATCATGTGTGTTCAAAAAGATTCTGGGTTCAATGTCCTACTATCACTAGTACACTACTGTTACGAACATAGTGACGATAAATAAATCAGAGAAACTCGACAACCCTGGACCACCGTTTACCCAAACGGCTCCCGCCACAGATACAAGATTAGCTACATCTATCAGACTCTACTCGGCCCCCAAGCACGAGTGTAACATACATCCTACAATTAAATAAATTCCGACCACTCGGCCCACTACCCGGGCGAGGAAAACACTATGTCCAGGAATAGAATGTAAAGTGTGGATGTCTAAAGCATAAATGAACCTAGCCCAAGTGAGAGTTCTCTACTAGTCTGGTTTACACATGCAAACATATGACAAGGTGCTAGGTCCAAGTTCCAATACTAACATTTATTAACACAAAGAGGAAGCATTAACCGATATGATCACAATAACAACACAAGAAAACATCATCTCTCTCTCTAACATGCTTCCTAACACCTCCCACAATCATACATGCTTACTATTCAATAGAATTATAGAACCGTCCACCGGTTTTGAAGATGAAGCAACCCACCTGAAAGTGCATGTCGATCCAAGGTCCAAACTGAACGTGGATAATCCTCAGGTTCCCACAATTTCAACGCACCAAAAATCACTCAAAAAGTCCTCCTGGCCACCGAGATATGAGCCAAACACTGCGGTAAGTTCAAAATTAGTAAAACGACATCGCTGTCGCACATCTGTCCGCGAAACAGTGAAATATCACCTGCGAGATGGCCTCCAAAAATTTTAATAAAAATATAGTTGCGATCCTTGCGAAGCGTAGATGTCAATCGAGTCCTCACGGGCTGAAATTCGATAACCGAGCAGCTCTGCTGTCCAGGAAAACCAGCATAAAAAAAAGGGGTTCAAAGATGTTCCAGAAACCCCAATAAAAACCCAAAACTGAGAGGAGCGAAAAACACGAAAAACTAAGATCTACCTCTCGTGAAACCGATGCCGTAGAAATCGGCCAAAAACGCTCTCCCGTCAGCCCTGGGGAGCTCGCGGAATAAGCGCCGACGAAAAAGCTTGGTATCGAAGGCGCGTCGAAGCTCGCGATGTTGAGAAGAACGCTTATGACATGCCTTCCAAAGATTCCCGGGATGACGAAAATCGAAGAAAACCCGAAGGTGGATCTCCTGTCGAAAAATGGGCTAAGAAAACGCAGGAAAAGAGGCCGAAATGAAGCCCCAAATGGGCTATTCATAGCCCAAGCCCACACTGAAGGAGGATTCGGATTCGGGCGTCGGAATCGGGCGCCTGAATCCGGCCCGGCCCACGACTTTGCGCGCCCGAAAACCCCACAGCGCGCCATGTGGCCTGCTCTGCGCCCCGCGCACGCGCGCACGCCAATCACGGCGTGCCGCGTGGCTGCGCGGTCCACGGCGGGGAGCACGCCCCACGGTTCACGGCGGGCCAGCCGGGTCGCTGCGCCCGCCAATAGGCGGGCGACACGTGGTCTGGCGCGGTCCACCGTGCGCCGCGCCCGGTGCGGAACGCGTGTTGTCGCGCGTGCGTTGACTGGCCACTCCCCGCGCGCCACGTGTCCAACCGCCCCACTCGCTGGTCCCAGTGCACGCGGAAGTCCCGTGGACCGGCCGGCCTGCGCGGCTGCCCGCGCCTGCCCGCGTTGCTGCCCGCCGTCGCTAGTGCTGCCCCAGCTGCCGGAACAGTACCTTTTGCCTCGAAATCCGTGTTTGGCCATCCGGGCTCCGAAAAATATAAGTAAATAGTCCATTTTCATTATTTTCGCGCGCTGAGTCCAAATCCGATATCCGTTTCGCCAAATTCCACTTCTAAAATTTGTCGAAGGCATCCACATAAGTAATCTTAATCTAAATTTCGCGCTGGGTCCAATCCTGAGGTTCGTTTTGCGTGCAACCAACTCTATCACACATCATAAGCCTCCCGAAGCCACAATTCACTCCGCAAGACCTTCGCGAAGATCCGGGTCATCACAGCCGGCACCCCAGAGGTCCAGTATGCCAGTTGTATGGACATAGAGTAAACTAGTTGTATGGATATAAAAAATATAGTGGAACACTAGGTGTTATCGAGTGTAAAACATGAACTAGTGATAGAACTATAGGTTGGGTATAACCTATTGTATAGGTAGAGGACTATGACATTGTGTGTCGAGATTATACATATAGCATGTTCTGAGAGTTTTTATTGTAGTTGCATATACCGTGAGATGAACATACTAGGGATTAGCAGATCTAAGGATAGTGTCACCATGGTTAATGGTGAGTTCTCTTGGATAAGAGAACTGTATTATACATGCATAATCTGTTCCAGCTTGCGGAGATCGTGTCTCCCTAAGTAGTGTACTCCGGAGTGTCACACGAATGGTGATTAGATCATGTTAGTGCCTCCCCAACAGATGGCCCAAGGTGGGTGATTGTCCCTACATGGCCGGGCGACGTGAGTTGGGCTCGACCTCGGGGTGAGCTGGTATGATTAGGTCAAGAGGTAGAAAGGAGAAAGACATTGAGCATTTTATGTCTTGCATTTATTTACATTGTAGAGTATAGTAGTAGCATCACATATTGGGTGACAGAACGACTATGCCTCCTCTGTAGATAATATGTCATTATTGATTTGGTCACGTTAGTGCCTCCCCTGCAGACGGCACAAGGTAGGTGATTGTCCCCATGTGACCTAGAGGTGGGAGTTGGGTGTTACGATTTTGCGCAAAATAAACGCAGCGAAAAGGAAATCAAATAAACAAATATTTGAAAAACGTGAGATCCGATCTCAAGAACCACGCAAAATAGGATCCCTCATGTATTTAAGATTAAACGAAGAACGAAGATCTAATCTTCACCTTTGCGCGGGGAGATCTACACCGTAATGTGATGATCGTGGAATTTGGTTTTCTTTAAGCCGCGCACGCGTCCGGCCTCTACGCGTATCCACACGAGGTTGTCAATCTGATCGAAATTCTCACCGGGGTGCTAGCTCTCTTGCAGAGAACGTCTTTCTTTGAATGTGGATATTTAGAAAAGAGGAAAACCAGGAAAGAGATGACGACTAGGATTTTCTCTTTTCTTTTCTTTCTCTTAAAGAAAACTCGTACGTATAAAGAGGGATATAATACCTTTTATAATCATTAAGATAAATATTAAGATAAACTTAAAATTAGATTTACGTTTATCTTATCCATAATTGGTTCAATCGATTAAATCCTAATTTAATTCGACTTGAACTCAATCCTAATTTGATCAAATCAAATCATTATTGCAACATTTGCACTTAAATCCTCTCACAACTTACTAACTATTAGTAAGTCCTCTCTTGCAACATTTGCACTTTAATATCCTTAATTTGTAATGATTACAAATTAGTCCAATTATCAACATATTGACAATTAAGTCCTTAGGCGATTCAAAAATCACGATCCAACTATCCGATCAGTCATAACCTCTTATGTGTGTGACTGCATAGGTTCTATTCTATCTGGTAGTGAGATATATTGTGATCACCATCAACAATATCACTGAAACTCTTTTCAGTGGGTTAGAACAATTCAAACTCAGCCCAATAAGAATTATCGATCATCCGAATAATTCTCGTAAGTCCCACAATCCACCAGTGACGCCTAGCAGCATGTAGTGGCATTCCAGTAGAATGGAATACTGAACCTTTAGGTGCAGTTAACGTGTGATACAATCCTTCTATCGGGAGTCCCGACTAGACGAAGTCATAGAATGGGCTGTCAAAATCTACAGTCTGTCATATGTCAAATTTATTCGTCTCGAGTTTCTAATATCGAAAACCCTTTCCGTTATTTACTACTCGGCTAAGGCATTCTAAACTCGGTCTCATAAATCACATAGGACTAACTCTCTTATCTAAAGGCGATAGATTCCATATAGGTGTACACCCTATTCCTACAACGAACCTACTGCAGCCAAAATGCACTGCAAGGGCCCGAATGGCTAGGGACCAAGTGTATGTACAATCAAACTACAGTGACCCCATTGTGAATAGCCGAGACACCACAGATCAAAGGACCAGTCACACTACTGCAACATCGAGTAAGTCACTGACGAGTGAGTAGACATCCAAGTGACTTCTCGTGATTGTCACAGTCGGTGCTCTTGTTCTGTAGTGTCCTAGGATCCCCTGTGCTTTTCCCCCTATTTCAGGGGTGGAACACCTATTGTTGGTGTGTGGGACCCCAACATGTCAAAGAGATGTGTTGATTTGGACTCAGTGAGGAATTGGGGTCAAGCCTGACCTTCGGTTGCCTTTGCCGAATTTTAGGAGTGGATTAAGGCTGAATGGAGGCCGTGTTTGGATTCAGCGTGGAAAAACGCTTGAAAACGGCTATTTATTTATATTTTTCGGAGTCCGGATGCCCAAAAACGGACCCCCGGAAGTTTTCTGCGCAAAATGGTGCATGGGGGGGAGCCGTGGACCGGCTAGGCCACGTGGCGGCCTCTGATTGGGCCGGCGCACGCCTCCCGGTCCACGGAACGGGCCGCCGGTGCACGGTGGACCGGCGGGCCACGTGGTAGGCGCCGGTTGGGCAGTGCAGCGCACACGGCGCATGGACCGCGCGCGGGCAGGCTGGGCAGGCGGGGGGCAGAGGCGCGGCGCACGGTGCACCGGGGCGCGCCACGTGGCGGCCCCGGATTGGACGGCGCAGGTGCGCGCGGTGCACCCGCGGGCGCGCGCCTGCAGCCGTACGCGCACGCGGGCGCAGGCGCGCAGCGGCGCGCGCGGCTGGCGTGATGGGCGGGAAAGCCCCGCCACGTGGCGCCACGCTAGTGGCTGGCGCCACCCACCCCGCCGCCCCCGCAGGGGGACGCGTGGCCGCGTCGGGTTCGTCGCGCACGCTGTCCCCTGTGCGTGGGACACGTGTCGGACGCCCGGGCGGGTTGGACCGGAATTCGGTCCGGCCGGATCGTTTGCGCGGGAGTGGGCCGAGTTGGGCCGGCACTGTTTGGGCCCGGATTCGGGGCCCGAATGATTCGGGCGCCCGAATCCGGGACATAATGGGAATTTTCCCATTTGTTTCTTTTGGCCTATAAATAGGCCTCCACCCCCTCTCTTTCTTGGTTTTTCCGAGTGATAGAGAGAGAACCAGAGAGAGTTCATTGTAGAGATTTTGTTCCCCCCTGGATTTTACATCTCGTGGTGCGTTCCCAGATTTTTCGGAAGCTCGACAACGGCGATCCGGATTTTACAGTGTGCCTCGGTTTTCCCCCATTTTCGGCCCGTTATTGTCGCATTTCAGTCCGAGAAGCCCCCTGCGCAGTACAGGAGTCCTTTTTCGACGATTTCTTCGCCGGTGTGTTCCTGAGAGGTAGGGCTTCGTTTTCTGTGGCGGTGGTTTCTCTGGATTCCGATTTCTTGGCACGATTCCCGAGGTGTTTTGATCCCCTCTTTTGCTGTTTGGATTTTTGGACAGCGGCAACTTCGACGAATTATTTCTTGACGTAGGAATATCATATCGAGGCGATTTAACAGTCGATTTTGCTTTACTTTTCGCGAGAAACGCAACCGTGATTTTTTTGGAATTTTTGGAGCTCGGGATAGAGGTGAAATTTCTCGTTTTGCGTGCTGATTATAAAAATGGCAAAATCTGTTTGGGACTTGTAATTTTTACACCGTGTGCAATGTGCGTGGTTGTAGGACACTGTTTCGGCTGACTGTGTGCTTAGAGGACAGCGGATAGTGGAGTTTTTCTTCGGGTGTTGTGCACGCTTTTCGAGGTGGGTGGTTGTGTTTCCCTCTTTGTTGACATGCTCACTAGGAGTATTAGAGTTCCCTAATTATAAATGTGACAACTAGCTGTTAGCTTATGAACTGGATGCAATGCCCCCTAATTTATTTGATGACCTCTATGTGATAAATTTGGGACAATTATGTTGGACAATTGCTATATCTTAACCCCGCATGCAAGCAAGTACCACATTAATATTTTAAAATAAAATAATTCTTTCCAATAAACCATAGCCACTTTTCTAATATTTTTAAAAGGATAATTGCATGCTTATTTGGACACCTAGTTAGGCCACTATTTACTGCTGCACTATATTATTGGACTTGACTTAGGAGAAAACATGTTTTATCGTTCTTCTTTTCTATCGATGCATGGTGCTCGAGTCTGATTGGGATTTTGGGATAGTGCAGTCTGGACCTCGAGTCTGGGATAGTTTAGACTCGTCTTGGGGATTGTGGGGCTTAGTGGCAACCGCGGATGTTAGGCGGTCGGCCAGATGTTTTTACTTTATCAGATTGGAATTTATGGGTTCAGCGGCGACCGCGGATTTTGGGCGGTCGACCGGATGTTATTATCACATCGGATTGGCGATCGGGATTGCATTAGTGGATGGATATTCCCACTTTGATCATAGTCATGATCCAGTCCTGCTATATTGAGATACTTGACAGAGATACTTGTGATATTGGTTACAGAGATGCTTGATACAGAGATACTTTACTCGTGTGGGTCGCTCCCCTCGAGTGCCACTCCGGATAGGCTTTAGACCGTGTTGGGTTCCGGTCATTCAGACAGTGGAGATACTGAGTTCATGAGATTGATGACAGAGCAGGCAGTACCAGTTTTTACTGGTGTCTAGATTGGGTTTATTTGGTCAGGTTTTGTTTTCTGATGGATTCATACAGTCATCTATTTCAGTATTGCATTTAGTGGCATTGTAGTAGCAGTTTCTTTTCAGCAGCCTTTATAGCTTACTACTGTTCCCTCCTTTTTGCCTCTTTATTCCTAGTGGGTGCGTCAGCATTTGAGGTTTTTACCCACTAGGGGAGGCTACTGGTTTATCTAGTAGTTCTCACCCCCATTGTTGTTTTCTGTCCTTCTTCCCCTTTGTTTTGCAGAGTCGTCTGTGGGAGCTGCTGGCCTTCAGCGGCAGATCGAGGTAAGAGGATCGCCGACTAGCTAGATCATCTACCCCGAGCGAGAGATTAGCTAGGCTTTATTGTATCCCCTTTTGTATCTCAGACCACAGTAGTTTACTTTTGGGTCTGGTATGGGCCAGCTGGTTGTATATTTGTGGTGAGATGGGAGTTTATTGTACTTTTATTTCCGCTTGTACTTTATTTCAGTCTGAGATTACTTTTATTTCTTTTAGTTCAGCTCTGTTTATGCTCTTTTATTGTATATTTTATATCTGAGCAGGTTACCAGCGCTTCATGTACATGGAAATTCTGTGTGCACGGCGGATCTGTTGGCGAGCCCGGGTTCTGGTTTACACCCGGGGCGTGACAGATTAAGTTGGTATCAGAGCTTAGGGATAGGTCAGTTGGGACTTAGGAAACCCTAGGCTTTTGGCAGACCCTAGGATGATAGGGCGTGAGAGACGTGACATTTCGCGAAAGTCGTTGATTTATTTATTAGACTCTTCCAGTGAGTGAAGAGGGATCGACATTCTCAATTTCTGGTGGACAGTTATGTTGGCTGCAGACAACATAAAGTCGCAGAAATAGGGGGATGTCTTTGACTTTCGCTAGATTGGGTCGTGTGGGGTTATGGTACTGATTGTGGTTTCTTGTGGCAGGATGCCTCCGCGACGCAGGATGTTGACGCGTTCGCAGCC
Organism: Tillandsia fasciculata; assembly: GCA_029168755.2. Lineage (NCBI taxonomy): Eukaryota > Viridiplantae > Streptophyta > Magnoliopsida > Poales > Bromeliaceae > Tillandsia > Tillandsia fasciculata. Next base: position 19,148,828 of record CM054947.1, on the reverse strand, counting down.
TTCTTCCTCGGAGCCCGAGCAGCAGGAGTCCGGGCAGGGCCAGCAGAGTGAGGTGTAGGAGCTACAGGCACAGATGGCCCAGATGGCAGAGGTTGTTAGGCGCAGGAGGAGGCCATGGGTCGGCTGAAACAGTTGTTAGAGCAGAGGGTGCAGCCAGTTGTAGCACCCCCGGAGAGTTCTCCCATACCATCTTCCCCTACTGTGGCTCCCCAGCTGCACCAGTGACCCCGGCATCCCCTATTACTCGGGACACTAGGGGACAGCCCTCTGGATTGACAGGACCTCTGACCCCGCTGAGCAGCGGGAGATGGTTGACTTGCTGATGAGGTTCCGCCAGTTTGACCCGCCCCGTTTCTCGGGGCAGAGTGCCGAGCCGTGGGAGGCAGAGTCGTGGATCACGGCGATGGAGCGACGCTTTGAGACGCTGTTCATTGAGGAGCGGTACCAGGTGTTATTGGCGATGAACTTTTTGGAGCGCAACGCCGAGGCTTGGTGGCGGCGTGTGCGACCGGCTGGCCCTAGGCGGGCTCATCTCTTGACCTGGGCGGAGTTTCGCAGTCTTCTTCTTGGGGCCTTCTTTCCGGAGAGCGTCCGGCAGAGATTGGAGGAGCAGTTGAGGAACCTTCGACAGGGGGATCGTCCTGTGCACGAGTATATTGTGGATTTCAATCAGTTGCTGGCCTGTGTACCACACGTAGCTCGAGATGAGGCGCACCGGATTTACATGTTCGAGCGAGGGTTGCGCCGGGACATTTTTTAGCTGGTTCGCTCACGCAGGTTGCAGACCTTGGAGGCCTCGATGGAGTAGGCGCTCTATGTGGAGTGCGGGGAGGCAGTGATGGATGAAGTAGCTCCAGCTCCCGTAGTGATCCCGGGGGCGAAGCGACCAGCACCGGAGGTTGGGGGACAGACGAGCTCGTGGAGGCCGCCACGACCGCCTCAGCCACAGTTTTCCGGCCAAGGACGGTCTGAGCGGCGAGGGCCTAGTGGATCCCAGAGGCCCCAGCAGCAGCAGCAGCAGCGGAGATCGCAGTCGTCGCAGCGTGGATCGCAGCGGCAGCCTCAGCGACAGCGACAGTCTCACCAGCAGCAGCAGCAGTCACGACAGCCACGGGCCCCCGGCAGTTGTATTTTCTGTGGAGGTCAGCATCTTCCGGGCACCTGCGACCAGCGGTGGGGTCGTTGCTTCGGGTGTGGACAGCCTGGGCACATTCGAGCTTCGTGCCCCTTTTCGACCCCTGCCGCCCCTTCTTCAGCATCTGCCCCATCATCATCGTAGCAGCAGTCGACGGCTCAGCGGCCTTATGCTCCAGCGAGCAGGCCCTCTTCTTCCCATCCCACAGATTATCGCCCTCCAGCTCAGAGTGGGCGAGTGTATGCTGTTGGGTTTAGGTTAATAAGGATCTAATAGGGGAAAAAACACCTAGAGGGGGGTGAATAGGTGTAAACAATAAACACTCAAAAATCTTTGTGCGATAAAACCCAATGCGGAAAAATAAAAGAACACACAAGATTTTTACGTGGAAAACTCCAAACCGGAGTAAAAAACCACGGGACCGATAACACGGCGAAATCCACTAGAGTTAACACACGTACAAGGTGATATAACGTACTCACAGACGACTCAACCTTTTACCATACGCCCCTAGTCGATCTTCTCCGCTCGCTCCGCAACGCTTCTCGAATCCACGATTTGCGCCGCCAACGCTGAATCCACAGCGTCCAACGTCGAATCCACGACGTCCGACCGAATCCACGGTCTTCACCCAATGGCACGCTTCGAATCCACGAACGCACCTCGCTCCGAATCCACGAGAGCGATGACACCTTGAATCCACAAGGCCACGCGAGTCCACGCGCCGATTTTGGGATAAATCGTTGTTTGTTTGGGTGGTGATGATCCGCCGAATACTTAGATCAAGAGTAGATCGGAAATACCATCTAAGTATTCATTAGTTTGATTCAACTCAAGATATGAGTATGAAAACCTAGAATCAAACTAATCAATATAGATGAAGAACCATTAAATAGATCTAATGATTTCCGTTCTTCTCTATATGTGGATCTAAGGCCGTATAAAATGATATTTGAAAATGACGGCTCTTTTTCCGATGCCCTAGAAATGAAATAGGAGGGCTATTTATAGGTTAGAAACCCTAGGAAGAATATTCGGATCAAAAACAAACTTTTCTGGAAAGTTTTACCGACGGCGATCCGGATTGCATAAGCCACGATCCGGATCGCAGACGCACAGAATGCAGTTTCCAGAAAATCACCTGTTCGGGATCCGGATCATAATCCACGATCCGGATCGTTCATACATTTTCACAAAACACCCCATTCGGGATCCGGACTGCCCAAGCTATGATCCGGATTGCAGCAATGTATGAACGAACACCTTTCGGGATCCGGATTGAAAGTCCACGATCCGGATCCTGAACATGTCCCATGTCCAGTTTTTGATGAATATGCAATTAAAACCTCTTCCAAGTGTTTCTACACTATAAGAAGTATTCGGATCATCAAAATTATTTAGTTAAACGTACCTGATCCTTTTGAATTCTTCTTTCTTGAGATTGAGGTATATGATCCACAGTTTCTTCATCTTCAATCTTCAAGACTTAAACTATTCACGAAATACGCCAACTCAAATTCCGTAACAATCTCCCCCTTTGGCGGTTTCGTGACAAAACACAGATCCACAAAGAAAATTCAAAAAGATATTTTTGTTGCTATCACCATACAACAAAAATTTACAAAAGAGTTCCAGGAATTAAAAACATGAGATAAACTCCTAAGACAGACTCTAGACTTAGACATCTGTAACCTCTGCACACAGAAAACATTCTTGACAAACAAATTCGTTAGATACCTCAAGAATTGGAACATAGAAAAAACCAAGTGCAGAGATAGAGTTTGATCTCACCATGACATTTAAAAGAATCAGATATGTGAAAGAAACATAGTTAAAACCAACATATCTTCTAAGCAGTTGAAAAACCAAAATGTCAAAGTATGTTAGTCCAACACCAACTTGTTAGTCATATTACATGCCCAAATAGTTAGTCAAATAGTTAGTATAGAAGCATGTCACAATCCACAAAAGAAAACCAAAGTTGAGTTGAGATTCATACTTACCTTGATATCACAATCATTGTTCATTCATTGTTCATTGTTTTCGCTAACTCTCTCCCCCTTTTTGTCACAAACACAAAGCCAAATAATTACAACAAAAGGAGAGTTAACAACATAAACACACATCATAAACCTGCAAAACAGAACAAAAAGCAAAGTCAGAGGAAAATGATTATAACAAAGATTTACTCCTGAGAGTCGGAGTCATCCGAGGTCGTGCAACCCATTTTCGCAAACAGCTTCTTCACAAGTTTCTTTACTGAAGAAACTGACTTGGTCAAAGTGACTTGAGAAGCTGTGATAATTTCCATCTCGTTTTTCATAACATGAAGATCGCCTTTCATTTCAGAAAATTCAGCGGACATACGTTCTTGTTCATTTGAAAGCCGCTGCTGTTCTTTGTAGATGGATGTCACCGAGGCATCATCGTCCGAAGTAGATGCAGGTGCCTTCTGTTTCGGAGGAACGGGGGCAGTGGAAGAAGTTGCATGAGTTCGAACTCGTTGGCCAATTGGAGGAGAAGGGGGATCATCCTGCTTTGTTGTCAAAGACTTGACAATGGTTGTCTCATTTATTGTCCCCAAACTATACAAATACGAACTCGCGGTCGTATCCACCTTAAATCTCCTAAGGATGCGCATTATAATCATTGGATATGGTAGTCGCTCAGAGGGATGTGAGTGTTCGACATACCGCGTCATCCTATTCCAAATGAGGTAGGGGATGTTCAGGTTTGCTCCCATTGTCGCAGAGGGATTTCCAAGAAGATAAAGAAATAGCAACCTATCCCATCGGACGATTTTCGTGTTCATGTTGGGAAGAATGTTGTAGCAAATAATGAAGTTTAAGTACTTGTACTCCTTCTTGAGTTCCCTGGAGTAAACTGAATTTCCGGCAGACGTAGTATCCGGAGAGCAGGTTCCATTTACTACTATTCTCCAAGATTTGGCTGTGAAGACTTGAGTCTTCAATAATGAACTCCGTCTGAGATGGCTGTCATACCGAGCACCTCTCCAATCAGTTGGGGAGTGACTTTGATCTTGATACCTTTTACAAAGGTATGAAATTCTCGGCGTCCATCAGCTTCATCAATAAGACCTGCTGCATTCTGATAGAAGATCCGAACTGAGTGTGGACAGTACCCAGTTTTCTCAGAAAAGTTGCAGATCGGACCAAGACCAACTTGATCAAACAGAGCTCCAAACTCTGCAGATCTATCCCTCATCTGTTGTACATTGACATGTCGTTCTCCTATGCATTCCCTCTTTTCAAAATCTTTGATTCGTGTGGAGCTGACGAATCCCTGAAATGGTGGCAGGTTGTCCATAGGTTCATTGATTGAAATGCCTTGGGCACCACTTCTTTTCCTTGCCGAGGTTTTCACTCTTTTTCCGGTAGGCTCCATTGGCGCCTTTCCTTTCTCAGCTGCAGTAGGAGGAGGTTTAGATTTGGGAGCTTCAGCAGGAGCCTTCCCCTTTGCAGCAGTTGGGACAGCCCCTTCAACTTCAATTGTGTCCCAGTCAATCGATTCAGTTTCCGATTCAGTATCGGAGTCAGCTTTTGCTCTTTTTGTCCTCTTGCTTCTCTTCGGCTTTGCAGAGTCCTTCACATGAACCATGGCAGTGAGCAGGAAAATGATCCAGGTGATCACCATTTTGTCAGTGCTTTGAGTTTTTAGAAAATGTCCTGTGAAGACCAACTCAAGAATATATGAAAAATCGTCAATTTTGAAAAATTTGAAAAATTGTACCTAGACAATCATAATCATATAGAGAAGCCAAGAATCAAATTAGTTTTCCAAAAAGAATTTTAAAAATAGATCAAATCCATGATTTACAAAAATTCCTCTTTTATGCCCTTAAACCGAATTTTTAGAAATCGAAGCCTAAAAACACGTTAAACAAGTGAAATCCCAGCATAAAAGTAAAACTAATTGATCCAGAGTTCTTATTTCAAAAGAAATTTGATCAAAAACCATTCACAAACGAAAAAATCCAACTTTACAACTCACGTTTGATGAAAAAACAGAAAAACTGTGAAAAACCGAGTTTTGATCATGAAAACTTACTTGAATCCAAAGAACTTTGAGTTTTGAAGCACCAGGAAGCAAGAAATCTAGAGAGAGAAACTCTAGAAGCTTGAAAACCAGAAATTAGGGTAAGAAATCTCGAATCTGAAAGTTTCTATATAGAACCCTAGCCGCGATCCGGATCGGCCGAGAATGTGATCCGGACCGGCCACACGCGGGAAAAATCCTGCGTTCGGGATCCGGATCACTTGCCACGATCCGGATCGGCTACACCTTTTTCTTCAGAAAAATTAAGAAAAATACAGTAAAATCCAGAAAAAGTATGTAAGCACATTATCATGTCAACTTTAAACAAATGACATCGTTTCACACAACAAGAAATAGATTATGAAAAATCTATCAATAATATCCAAAAATGAAACGAAGATTTACGAAAGTTAAAACACTTAAAGTTGAACAACTTCAATTACATCTATCTTGATCCTATGTGTAATGTCTTTATCAAATCATCAATTTCAGTAAAGAAAATGAAGTACCAAGATCAATAGATGTTTGAAATCCCAGATAAGTTAAATAATATATCTAGACAATCTGTTGAAGGAGTGGCTCTTTGAGCATCTTAAATCAAAAATCCCACCTTATACCAACCATGAAATACGACTGAGTCAAGTATTTCAATATGAGTTTTATCAACAATTTTTCAAACAAAAGTTTGCTTTTCATTCATGGAGTTCCTTTTCTTTCATTTTCTCCATGTGGTGGTAGTTTTCACACTCCTCACTGGGATGTAACTCTTTCCACATCTTTTGAGCATTTCACATTTCATTGACTCCCCCTCAATTGGCTATCAATTATTTAATATATAAGTATTCAACCAAACCATTGATCTCGAATTCATACTCGACTAAGCAATCAAATATGATAATGACTATACCAAGAGATCATTGAGAGAGAAATTGACTTTGATCACAGAAAGATGGTTTAATTAACGTAAATGATCATTGCAACATTGAAACATTATGACATCAAAAACATAATAAATTTCTAAATGCATAAAAGGATGCAATTAAAGTCAATTATGATGTATGCTCAATTAGTGTGCTATGTACAGAACATAGATAAAGAACAAAACAAAAACAAGAACAAAAACAAAACCTAATCTAAGCAAAGGTTTCAAAAAGAGTTTATTTCAAGGAAAGCATACCAATTGCTTTTCGCAAGTGAATGAAACGTTTTTGATCCAACGGTTTTGTTAAGATGTCGGCTAATTGATCTTCAGTTGAAATATATGACAGTTGAAGAATGTTTGATTCAACTAGCTCTCTAAGAAAATGATATCTAAGTTCAATATGTTTTGTTCTAGAGTGCAACACAGGGTTTTTAGAAATGTTAATGGCACTAGTGTTGTCACATAAAATGGTTACCGAAGATGTTGAAATTCGGAAATCACTCAACACGCTCTTCATCCAAATCAATTGGGTTGAGCAACTTCCTGCAGAAATGTACTCCGCTTCGGCAGTCGAGAGTGCTATGCAGTTCTGTTTCTTACTGTGCCATGCAACAAGGCAGTGGCCTAGATAGAAGCATGCACCACTCGTGCTTTTTCGGTCATCCACAGATCCAGCCCAATCGGCATCTGAGTATCCAACAATATCCAAAGTCGTTCCCATAGGATACCAAATTCCGAAACTGATTGTACCTTTGATATACCGGATGATCCGTTTCACCGCTTTCAGGTGAACCTCCTTCGGTGCTGATTGATATCTCGCACAAATCCCAACACTGAAGGATATATCCGGGCGACTAGCCGTGAGATATAGTAGACTTCCAATCATACTGCGGTACAGTTTCTCGTCTACATTCTCACTTTGTGATTCACTTCCAAGTCCCTTATGGCTAGTTCCCATTGGAGTTGGAAAATCTTTCGAATTTTCAAGGTCAAACTTTTTGACCAACTCCAGTGCATACTTGGATTGACACAAGTGAATTCCTTCATCGTTCTGCTTAACTTGTAATCCAAGAAAGTAATTCAACTCGCCCATCATGGACATCTCAAATTCGCTTTCCATGGTCTCCGCGAATTTAGAAGCATCAGTATTTCTTGTTGCTCCAAAAACAATGTCATCAACATAATTTGAGCAACTATGAAATCATTTTGATAATGCTTCACAAAGAGAGTCCTGTCAGCTCCCCCTCGAGTGTAGCCCTTTTCCAAAAGGTGCTTTGTCAACCTTTCGTACCATGCTCGCGGTGCTTGTTTCAGACCGTAAAGAGCCTTTTTCAGTCGAAAAACATGGTTAGGTAGTTTATGATCCACAAAACCTTTCGGTTGAGCTACATAAACTTCCTCATTTAAAAATCCATTTAAAAAGGCGCTCTTAACGTCCATTTGAAATAATTTGATTTTAAAATGACAAGCAATAGCAAACAGTATACGAATGGACTCGAGTCTAGCTACAGGGGCGAAGGTTTCATCAAAGTCTATACCTTCTACTTGAGAATAGCCTTGAGCAACTAACCTTGCTTTGTTCCGGATGATAGTACCTTCTTCGTTTTTCTTGTTCTTGAAGATCCATTTGGTACCTATCACATTGTGTTGCTTCGGAGGCTTTGTCAGTTCCCAGACTTTGTTTCGCTCGAATTGATGAAGCTCTTCCTGCATTGCTTTAATCCAATAATCATCTTGGAGAGCTTCATCAACATTCCTTGGTTCGATTTGAGATACATAGCATGCAAATCCGCAAACCAATTGTCTCCGTGTTCTAACTCCTTCTTGTGGATCTCCAATTATGTTCGACTCAGGGTGATCCTTGGAGATGCGTAATGTCTGAGGTAGAGGAGTAGGCGGAGGTACACGAGATGATTCCTGCACATCACATGAGCTTGAAGAACCGTTAGATGCATCAACATTATTATCGAAAGAATTGTTAGAAGAAGATGCATTAGCAGGTGAATCATCATCCAGAGAGATATCGAGGGTAGATTTTTCAGATTCAAAATGAAAAGCTTCATCTACCTTAACATTTATCGATTCTACAATCGTCTTAGATTCCAAGTTAAAAACTCGATATGCTCTACTGTTTGTAGAATAACCTAAGAAAATCCCTTCGTCACTTCGAGAGTCAAATTTACCAAGATTTTCGCGATCACGCAAAATGAAACACCGACTCCCGAAAATACGAAAATATTTGATATTAGGTTTTCTACTAAACCATAGTTCATATGGTGTATTAAAAGTCCCCGGGCGCAAGTACACTCGATTGATAACATAGACAGCCGTGTTCACCGCTTCAGCCCAAAAGTATAAAGGAAGGTTCCGGCTATGAAGCATAACACGAGCCATCTCCTGTACGACCCTGTTCTTGCGCTCGACTACACCATTTTGTTGAGGTGTGTAAGGTGCGGAGAATTCATGTTTAATACCATTAGAAACACAGAACTCAATGAATCTAGAATTAATGAATTCACCACCTCTATCACTCCTCACTCGAGTAATCCTTTCATTCTTTTCTATCATAATACGATTGCAGATTTCGAGAAAAGAGTCAAAGGTATCAGCTTTATCCTTTAGAAAGGCTACCCAAGTATATCTAGAAAAATCATCAACCAATAAGAAAATATACCATTTACCTCCCAGAGATGGTTGACGAGTTGGCCCCATTAAGTCCATATGCAAAAGTTCCAAAGGCCGTTTGGTACCTATGTGGTTCAAATTCTTGTGTGCAGTCCTAGACTGTTTTCCCTTTTGGCAACCACCACACACAAGGTTTTGTTCAAAAGAAAGTTTTGGAACCCCCTTGACCACATCTTTATTTGAAATTCTAGAAAGTTCCTTAAAGTTTATGTGACCTAGCCTTTCATGCCAAAGTGTTTCGTTTTTCAAAGATGCTAGGTTACATTTTTCAGAAATCTTAGAAGGAACTACATAACAGTTGTTTTCTGATCTAACCCCCTTTAAAAAGAAAGCATGGTTCAAGTCAGTTACAGTGCATTTATCAGATGAAAAATTAACTGAATAACCACTATCACACAGTTGACTTATGCTTATGAGGTTAGTCTTTAGGCCATGAACAAATAATACATTATCTAGAACCGGGCCATCTGGAATAGCTACTGTTCCCTTTCCAACAATTTTGGAAGACCGGCCATCTCCGAAAACAACAAGTCCTCCGGAGTTTTTCTCAAAAGTTTGAAAACAGTTTTTATCGCCGGTCATATGTCGGGAACACCCGCTATCCAAGTACCAAGACGAACTATCATATGCATGCAAGGAAACAGTGGTAGCAAGACAGGGAAAGATCTCACCTTTGCGCACCCAAACCTTTTTGGTATGCGACTGTAGTGCTCGTGGAGTTGATTTCCTAGGTGAGGGCGTCTTGCTTGAAGAATTGCTGCTCCTTGAAGATGTCGTCTTGAGCGATGTACTACCAAGGCTCTTTTCCGTCAATTTGGTTGGAGTGGTTTTCCGAGGAATAGCCCTTTTGGTAGTTGCTGCAAGATGTTCTTGAGGTGTGCATTTGGCTCCAGTCTTGCAGTTTCTTCTGATGTGCCCTGAAATGCCACAACGAAAACATACCTTGGTTCTTGTCGATTCCGAAGATGATGTAGTAGGTTCGTTGTCGTTGCTTGGCGTGAACACCGGTGTCGGAGGAGGAGATACCGACGAAGGCACAAATACCGTACCACTCGAACTTGGAATGTCTCCAGTTTGAGTGTATCCGAGGCCGAACTTGTTTCTTTGACCGAGACCAAGGAGTCTGTCCAACTTACTCCTTCCAGAAGTAAATCTCTGTAAGTCATCCTTTAGTTGGCGTATGGTCTCTGTCATTTCAGATTTTTCCTGTCGGGCCTCGCCGTAGAGCTTCAAGAAGTAATTCGCTTTGTTCACCATGTCTATATAACTCTTCTCGAAATGCTCATTGGACTCTTGAAGGGAAACATTTGTCTTAATCAGATTGTCCCTTTCCACTTCAAGATCGGTTGAGATAGAGGTTACTCTTTTTAATTCAACTTCAAGTTCCAGTAATCTCTCTTTCAACCCCTTGTTTTGTTTAGCCAGTTTCTTTGAATCCCTCAGAAGTTGATGGTAGGCTAAAACAAAATCTTCACCTTCCGAATTATCTGACTCATCGTCCGTTGCAATCTTTTCCACAGTGGAGTTGGACAGTGAGTCGGATGTACTTGCCATTAAGCACATGAAGGATGAAGGTTTGGTGGACGCGTGGAAAGCTGTCGCGTTGTCTTCTTCATCACTTGACGATGACTCATTTGACGTGGAGTTGTCATCCCAAGTGACTGCTTGCATCGCTTTCTTCTTAGCCGGATTCTTGTTGGGACATTCAGTTGCTATGTGGCCGTAGCCTCGACATTTGAAACACTGAACTTGTCCCTCAGAACTTTTCTTATCCTTTGAGAAGTTCTCTTGGCTTCTTGACTTGTAGCTTGAGAATCCCTTGCCTTTCTTCGACTTTCCGAAGGATGGAGTTTTGCTTGAATTTCCCCTTCGAAAGTTGCGGCGAAACTTCCTTGTCAAGAGAGCAAGCTGCTTCTCAAAGTCCTCCATAGAAATGTTCTCGTCGTCGTCCGAGGAGGATGAATCCGCGTCTTCTTCTTTAGTTGATTTCAATGCGTAACCTGAAGACTTAGAAGAGGATGCCTTTCCAGAAGAATAGTTAGTAGGAAAAGTCATTTCATAAGTTTGTAAAGCACCTACTAATTCTTCTACACGCATTTCGTCCGGGTGTTTAATTGTTTCAATGGCTGCAACCTTCGGGCGAAATCGTTCAGGAAGAGTTCTTAGAATTTTTCTTACAACTTTAAATTCTGGAATCTTCTCTCCCAAGTTAGCACATGAGTTCACGATGTCTTGCAATCGTGTGTAATAGTCAGTGAAGGATTCATTCTCTGCCATAGAGATTGAGTCAAACTTGCTCGTAAGCATTTGCAGTTTCTGAATCTTCACTAGGTTAGTTCCCTCATGCGTAACTTGAAGAACATCCCAGATTTCTTTCGCAGTCTCACATGCCGAGACGCGAGAGAACTCAGTTTGTGACAAAGCATTAAATAGAGCATTAATCCCTTTGCCATTGTAAGAAGATAAGTCTATCTCTTCCTTGGTCCATTTCGACCTAGGTTTTAAGGTGCGAACATCATCTAAAATTTCAGTTGGATTAGACCATCCTAATTCAATTGATTGCCACACCCTTTCGTCGATGGAAATTAAGAAAGCTTTCATCCGTACTTTCCAGTACGCATAATTAGTTCCATCAAAGAAAGGGGGTCGATTGATGTTTCCACCTTCAACCATTGTTTACAACCCTATTCCCGCTCTGATACCACTTGTTGGGTTTAGGTTAATAAGGATCTAATAGGGGAAAAAACACCTAGAGGGGGGTGAATAGGTGTAAACAATAAACACTCAAAAATCTTTGTGCGATAAAACCCAATGCGGAAAAATAAAAGAACACACAAGATTTTTACGTGGAAAACTCCAAACCGGAGTAAAAAACCACGGGACCGATAACACGGCGAAATCCACTAGAGTTAACACACGTACAAGGTGATATAACGTACTCACAGACGACTCAACCTTTTACCATACGCCCCTAGTCGATCTTCTCCGCTCGCTCCGCAACGCTTCTCGAATCCACGATTTGCGCCGCCAACGCTGAATCCACAGCGTCCAACGTCGAATCCACGACGTCCGACCGAATCCACGGTCTTCACCCAATGGCACGCTTCGAATCCACGAACGCACCTCGCTCCGAATCCACGAGAGCGATGACACCTTGAATCCACAAGGCCACGCGAGTCCACGCGCCGATTCTGGGATAAATCGTTGTTTGTTTGGGTGGTGATGATCCGCCGAATACTTAGATCAAGAGTAGATCGGAAATACCATCTAAGTATTCATTAGTTTGATTCAACTCAAGATATGAGTATGAAAATCCTAGAATCAAACTAATCAATATAGATGAAGAACCATTAAATAGATCTAATGATTTCCGTTCTTCTCTATATGTGGATCTAAGGCCGTATAAAATGATATTTGAAAATGACGGCTCTTTTTCCGATGCCCTAGAAATGAAATAGGAGGGGCTATATAGGTTAGAAACCCTAGGAAGAATATTCGGATCAAAAACAAACTTTTCTGGAAAGTTTTACCGACGGCGATCCGGATTGCATAAGCCACGATCCGGATCGCAGACGCACAGAATGCAGTTTCCAGAAAATCACCTGTTCGGGATCCGGATCATAATCCACGATCCGGATCGTTCATACATTTTCACAAAACACCATTCGGGATCCGGACTGCCCAAGCTATGATCCGGATTGCAGCAATGTATGAACGAACACCTTCGGGATCCGGATTGAAAGTCCACGATCCGGATCCTGAACATGTCCCATGTCCAGTTTTTGATGAATATGCAATTAAAACCTCTTCCAAGTGTTTCTACACTATAAGAAGTATTCGGATCATCAAAATTATTTAGTTAAACGTACCTGATCCTTTTGAATTCTTCTTTCTTGAGATTGAGGTATATGATCCACAGTTTCTTCATCTTCAATCTTCAAGACTTAAACTATTCACGAAATACGCCAACTCAAATTCCGTAACATATGATGCACAGGTAGAGGATTCTCAGCAGAGACCATGTTGGTGGCAGGTATCACCTTACTCTCTGGCATTAGGACTGTACTTTATTGATACGGAGCATGCATCTTCATTTAGTAGATCTTTGCATCTTAATGGGTTAGAGGTAGGACTTTGCCACGTCCCACGAGGAGAAGTTCAGATTTCCAGATCACACTTTGCACGTGGAGGAGTGGTGTTGTCCTGCCCGATGCAGATCGAGTCCTGGATTATGCCAGCAGACCTGTTGTGTCTTGAGACAGCTGAGGGACTTGATGTGGTTCTCGGGAGGACTGGCTGGCTCGGTATTCGGACTATTGAACTGTGCCGAGAGGACGTTACTTTAGAGAGCCAGGTAGGAGGTGTTGGGTTACCGGGGATGTCAGAGCGCTTTCTTTGCTCTATGGTTTCGACTTCCCGAGCGAGGGCGGATGATTCAACGAGGATATGTAGCCTTTTTGGCTAGTTGTTGAGGGGCCTACGGCGGCACGGGACTCGGGGATATTTCCTATTGTTCACGAGTTCCGAATGTGTTTTCCACTGAGCTGCTGGTATGCGCCCGACCGGGAGATCGAGTTGTGATGATGTAGTTCCAGGAACTGCGCCAATCTCTAAGGCTCCTTACCGGATGGCACCGGCTGAGCTGCGAGAGCTAAGGCACAGTTGCAAGATTTGATGGATAAGGGTTTTATTAGACCCAGTGTGTCGCCTGGGGAGCGCCGCCGGGTTTGCTATTCGTGAAGAAGAAAGATGGGTCACTTAGACTGTGTGTGGACTATAGGGAATTGAATAAAGTGACCATCAAGAACAAGTACCCTTTGCTGCGCATCGACGATCTCTTTGATCAGCTGCAAGGGTCTTGTGTCTTCTCCAAGATCGATTTACAGTCTGGTTACCACCAACTGAAGGTGAAGGCGAGGATATTCCTAAGATTGCTTTCAGATCACGGTACGGGCATTATGAGTTTACAGCTATGCGTTTGGAATGACTAATGCCCCTGCCGCCTTTATGGACTTGATGAACAGGATATTTCGGCCATTTCTGGATCGTTTTGTGGTGGTGTTCATGATGATATCCTGTTTACTCCCGGAGCGAGGGCCGAGCATGAGGAGCACTTGAGGACTGTGCTACAACTTCTACGAGAGAAGGAGTTGTATGCCAAGCTGGCGAAGTGCGAGTTTTGGCTTCGGGAGGTAGCTTTCTTGGGCCATGTGATTTCCGCCGCCGGGTGTAGCAGTAGACCGGCGAAGATTGAGGCAGTTCGAGATTGGCCCCGACCGACGATGTATCTGAGGTGCGCAGCTTCATGGGTTTAGCTGGTTATTATCGTCGGTTTGTGGAAGGCTTTGCGAAGCTTTCCACACCCCTCACTCGGTTGACGCGTAAAGGAGTTAAGTTTATCTGGAGTGAGGACTGCCAGAGGAGCTTCGAGGAGCTGAAGGATAGATTGATGGACCGCTCCTATCCTTTCCCTCCCTGTTATGGGGAAAGGATATGTGATCTACAGTGACGCATCGCACATAGTGGACTTGGTTGCGTGTTGATGCAGGAAGGGAGGGTAATTGCTTATGCATCGAGACAGCTCAAGGATTACGAGAAGAATTACCCTACCCACGACTTGGAGCTCGCTGCCGTGGTGTTTGCACTGAAGCTTTGGCGCCATTACCTGTATGGAGAGCATTGTGAGATCTACACCGACCACAAGAGCTTAAAGTATCTGTTCACGCAGAAGGAGCTGAATTTGAGGCAGCGCAGGGTGGTTAGAGCTACTAAAGGATTACGATTGGGACATTCTTTACCACCCAGGCAAGGCTAATGTGGTCGCTGATGAATTGAGCAGGAGAGCAGTACAGAGCTTGTCTATGTTGTCACAGACCAGACGCCACTATTAGAGGAGAGAGCGGCTCGAGTTAGAGGTTGTGTCCCCTGGGGTCTCTGCTAGACTGACGTCATTAGTCGTACAGGCCACTCTGTTGGACATGATCAGGGAAAACAGAGTGAGTGTCACGCCCCAGGCCCCAGCGGAAGCCTACCCGGCACGTGCACAGACCCGCCGTGTGCACAAGGTACCCCCGGTTACACACAAGGCGTCTACAACAACAAGCAAGAAGGAAGGCAAATAAACACATCCCCATACTAGTTATCAGAGCCAACCCCAAGGACAACTAAACTATACGTAAAGAGGAAAGTAGATAACAAACGATCATCCAAGAAGTTTAAAATCCACAATACCATGTAGTGTCCATAAATACAATTATCAAAATACATGGTGAGTTTCTAAGCCAAAATACACCAACCCTCTCTTGCAAAAACAAAAGAAAAGGTGTCCGGTAACCAGTTCGATTGGTGCGAGGGAATAGCTAGCTATGCGATAACCCCTTGCCACGGTCCCGAGC